>OX419338.1:27172135-27207135 GCA_948470475.1 Galaxea fascicularis
AGCGGGAGAGAAATGTGAAACGCTAATTTTCTTAATTCAACAATATGTTACAATACTTTCAAAAACAAGAACCCAAAATATATTTGACTTGCATTTAACGTCTTCTCGGTCACTTCTGAGACTTCTGAGAAAACAAGCAAACGAAAATTTGCGCTTGGGCTGAAAACAGGCTTGCCTCCGGTGAAATAGTAAACCCGTTTACAGTGGTTACGTCATAGGTCATGAAATGTTAAGCGGCATGAGTGCACATGTGTCGCGTATGTACTAAGCTGTCAAATTGCAAAAAGGTGAGGCGAGCAGGCGATCTCAAATCAATGTCGTCGAAGACAATTTGAAATTGAAGAAAATCATGAAATCCCTCCCGACTCGGAGGAGGAAGGAGACTTAACAGGTCTAACGACCATTTGGAGCAGAAGGAGACCAGTGCGCCCACCTAGGCACATGGAAGACTTCTTTTAGATTTCCCAAACAATAATGCATATCTGAAATCCGCCTGGGACGTTTGCCTGCAATTCCGTCAAATCCTACTTCCATTATTTAATTGTCTGATCCCAATAAACGCCGGACAGGTTATTGGAAATGCGTACACTTTATCAGAACACTAGAAAATTTTGAATAAACTTTTTAGACCGTCGTCACTGAAAACGGATTTCATAAACAAATCTGAAGAGGCGATGAAAATGGACTGAAATTGTGAAACTCAAAGAAGATAAACAAGTAGGTGAAAACTTCATTCAAGGTGAGGAAGATCAAGACCAAGAATCTGTACAAAAAAGGGCCCTGCGCATCATTCTGCCGAACTGTCACTATGACGAAGCCCTAATTCAATCTGACATCACTGCCCTTTCCCAAAGAAGGGAAGAAGCTTGCATAAATTTTATCAAGCGTGATTGCCGTTCGTCTCCTGTCCTTAAGCCATTAATCCCTCGCGTGTCAATTGACAGGCCGTACTGCCTCCGATCAGGCGAACGTGTTCCGGTGCGCTTTGTCCCCAAGACAAAGCGTTTCGCAGATTTCTGCACCATTAAGTATCAAGACCAGTTGTAATCCTTTTCTCTGTTATGTTTTCTCTGTTATTTGTGCTTTAATCATAGTTATATCATTATTTATCTGACTGTCTTTATACCGTAGTGTCTTGTGCTATTGTCACTGACCATCCTTGTAATTCAGCCTTTTAGGCTGCGAGAGGGATATCAATAAACTATTATTATTAATTGAAACGTATGGCAGTGGTAAACTTGTTAAATTATTTAAAAACGAAGGAAGTGCTTGAGAATTGTGAAGCTAAATTACTAGGATGTGTTTCGACTCTGCCAATTTACAGGGGACGGGAGCACGGAAAAGGGCGGGAAGCGGGAGATAAAGGTACGGGAAGCGGGAGAGCAGGGTGCGGGAGGCGGGAGGTTCTGATCCCCCGTGCCCCCCCAAATAAATTTTCTTAGTAAATTTTCCAAATGAGTACAAAAACTTACATGGTAATAAAGGACTGTAACTAAGTGATCGAAAGCATCGACGAAACAGACCCAAATAAGTTGATTGCACTGTTTCATTTCTTTAAGTACTATTACCATGTCTAACGTGTAGCTTAAATTTCATGTAATAAGGTAAATAACTACAATTGTTCTATCCCGCCCTGATTGACTTACCGCGGATCTTTTGCCAGTCCTTTTTTAACGATCTCAGTGGAAAAACTTTACTCATTTTCCAGGATTTACTTGGCTTCCAAGCACAATGATCCAGCTCAAACAGGCAGTTCGGAGATTCTGCAGTCCAACGATCACTATATTTAGCATCTAGATGTAAATGTAAATTAACACTACTCTCGACAGAAGTTCTGTTTCCGTTTGACGACGTGACAGAGCTCGTCGAGATTAAAATGAATATCTCACAGAACGCTCTTCCTTCTAAGTAGCTCCGATCCTTGCGTTTGGAAAATATGGTAGAATATTTCTGACAGAAGTGATGAAAGTTTTCAACATTGTAGATCTATGAATCTATAGCTGTCCGTTTTGGAGAGATAACCATGAAACTGGGTTCTTTCAGTAAAACGCCCAATACTGATTAACTGTCTTACGTCACTCAAAAGATCTTAATAAGAAGAAACAGAACTAAATAAGTAATTACAATGGTAAAACTAACCATTGCCATATATAGTTTGGCATTCCTCCTCCTCCAGTAAGCAAAAATCATCAACAGCAATGTCTCCGTGAATTCCTTTTCCAACAACACCCTCCAATATAACCTCAAAAATAAACAAAAAACGTCTAGCGCGTCGAAGAACCATATACACGTCTTTCACACATGGCAACTTACATGCACCTGTAGCACATTTCCGAACGTTTTTAGAGCGTTGTTTTCGTTCATTCCAATTTTAAGAAAAGAAATTTCCCCACTAATGCATCGTTCAATTCTACCTGCACCTGCAATGATGGCGAACCCGAACTGGTCAAATTTGCGATTGCCGTTCGTGTTGGTCGAATTTTCGGGCAAGTTGGCAGAGAAAGAGAGGAAATTTATCTAGGCGACCGTTGCTGGTGATTTGAAGCAGATACTTTGCTTTCTTGGAAATTTATTGCCTTCGAACGACGACTGGTTCGATTTCGAGTCGCCGGCCTTTCCCTTGATTTAAAATGGAAACTCACCTCGGACTTATAAAAAACGATGGCATTGCACTTAGACGTCCCAGAAAGTGACAAGAAACAATAGAGTGAAGGTAGGAAGACTTAATTTGGCTAGATTATAAATATTTCTACTACTCGTTGGAATTCTAGGTTTTAACGGTATATTTTTTTATACAAACTTCAGATGTCACACACCACGTCTGGGCTCCCTGTGGTAGTATTAAATATAAAGTTCTGTCCACCAGGGCAGTTACAGTTTTTTCGTCAGTGTTCTTTTTCAAAGATAGTGTTCACGTTGTTATTATATAACCGTGAACAGGTAGTACCTCTACAAAATCGTTAACGTTTTTGAAGGAAAAAAAAAAGGTCTCTTTTTACTAGTGTTTGAAATCAACATTGCTACGCCCAATTTTTTTTTTTTTTTTACACAAAACGTTGTATTTGGGGTTTACGAGGAATCTCGGGAGTGGGGAGTTGTCTCTTTCTGTGTGCCTGAGGTTGGGGAATCTCCAAATGCAAATCTCTGAGGGTGTGCCCGGAAGGAGGGGGGGGGGGGGTGGAGGTCATGTAGAAGTCAACCCTGCATAACATAAATTAATCGTGTTGTTCAAAATAGCATTCAGCATTCCTGTTATCTTTCGTAGCTTTCTTTTGCAAACTTTAGCAAGGGCTTTAAAACATAATCGCAGCATCACTGGGGGCCAAAAAAAAAAAAAGAAAAAAAATTACATGCAGCTCAACTTTATGTGAAATAATCAAATTAACAAATAATAGTTGACGCGATGAATTCCTTACCTTGTAACTTCTGAAATCACCTTTGTGTCCAACTTGGCCAAAATTCCAGTAATCACCTTGTTCGCCAGTTCGATTCCAAACCAGAGTTTTTGAACCATTGGTCTGAATATAAACATTCAAACTGCCAATATCACTTCCTTTCATGTGATACCAGAACTGTATGCATGTTGCTTTAGCAGCGTCGATAGCATTACTCGCCAGGACGGCTGTTCCACCTGTTTTGTAGTCTGATGCTTCCAAGAACATGTACTTGCCTAAGAACGACAACAAATTGGGAAACATTCACATCTGATCGCAGAGCAGGACGGCATTGCCATTGACTGTTCTTAGGGGATTTATAAGTCACCTAGAAACCCTTTTATCGGAAACTATGTTTGGGGTTTGGTCGTACGTATCTTTGCCGTTTTAATTTCAGAGTTACACTACATCTGTCAAATTTATAAGTGGTTGTCTGGGGAGGCTACGTCGGTTGTCCTTTCTTACATACTTGAATCTGAAAGATCGTCAGAAATCCGGGTTGATGTTGGAGCTTATTTAGTCTCAAAGTACAGCTTAAGGCCTCTGCGACGGTCTATCTGTACCAGAATTTTTAATTACGTTTCAGTGTACGGGTGAAGTTAGTCGCAGGTGGTACTAAGGGAGATTCTCTAGCACCAGCAGGGTTGCAATTCACACAAAATGTGGAACCTTTAAGAAAAGAGCTGAATACCCTATACAATATAGGCAACATGAAAGTCAACAATATAAATCTGACTCACTGGGCCCTAAAAGTTGCATTATTGCACTTAGAGAGCAACAAATGTGGTTTTATATGCACTCCTCACCTGATGGTGAAGACGTGGTGTGGTCGTAATTTGGTCCTGTGTTTTTTGTTGGTGTTGAACCGGACCCAATTTGCCAGAGGCGAAGTTTAGGTTCATGCTTCATTCCACAGAGCCCGTCCTCGAAATCGCATTTAACTGAAAACAAACAGTGGTATTGATAAAAAGCGACTAGTTTTATCAAGTACAAAAAGTATTCCGTGTTTGCATGCATATATGGAGTTATAATGCAAGCGTGAAGTGTGGAGACAGAAGCGTGATTTCCACTTTCGGAGCCAAAAATGTGTTCTTTATCGCGCCAGGTCGTTCATGTTACAAACAAAATTTCTTGCAAAATTTGGTGCTAGCCGTGTTATATATATATATTTTCAGATTCATCATACCTCTATTCCCAACGCACCGACGTGTATTTAAAGGATCCGAGCTGTTTGACCTGGCACAAGTCAAATTGAGCAACGAGCACTGCAAAAAACCTGAAACACACGAAACCCGAGTCAGCCATAAATTAGAGGCTTATTTAGCGTATGAGCGGTAACGTGAAAGGTGGTGAGTGCAGAGCACTCACAATTATTCCTGCGTAATTTTACTTAAGACAAAATTGTCAAGTTTGTCTTTGATTTTGTAATTTCTGATATAATCATTCTACTGAATTATTAAATCTGTAATTTGGTTTGATATTTTATCCTCTAACCGTTCGAATTCAGTTTTACGTCGAGTGCTTCACCGTGGAAACCGCTAACGGTTTTTTAGTACGATATAAATTGGTATTATATGCGGAATATATAATATTATGATGATGATTGTTATGAAGTGTTAGAGCGGTTTTCAACTGGGTGTCGGAAGTAATTCGCGCCGTGACGGTTTATTGTGGTTTTACATTTCTTTACCCGTGCCACTTTCTCGGCCAACGAAAACCAAAACCAAAATCAATCGAGAGTTGCGAATTGAGAGTGAGCGCTTAGCGCTAAGGGCTGGTTCACACTTTGACATAAGCATAAGCATAAGCATAAGCATAAGCATAAACATAAGCATAGGCATAAGCATAAGAAAAATATATGTGTGAACCGGGGTTATATAAGCATAAGCATAAGCATAAGCATAAACATAAGGAATGGAAATACTTCCATTCCTTGTGCTTTTCCATTCCTTGTGTTTATGCTTATGTTTATGCTTATGCTTATATAACCCCGGTTCACACATATAATTTTCTTATGCTTATGCTTATGCTTATGCTTATGTTTATGCTTACGCTTATGCTTATGCTTATGTCAAAGTGTGAACCAGCCCTAAGCGCTAGGCGCATGTAATTAATTCAAACTCCAGGATGTCAAATTCTGATTGCTTCAGCGAATTGTCTGCGTCCCTTGGAATTGGTCAGAGTAATTGCTTTGGTTTTGGGTTTACGAGACTCAATTAAAAATCACTCTGTCATCATCATCATCATCATCATCATCATCCTTATTAATATGTTTGTTATCATTCTCATATAATTACAAAAATTGTTTTAAGTGAAATTAAGTTCACGATAGCTGACTTTTAGCCATTTCACTTTATCTCTACAGTTTGCCTAAAGACGCTTGCACACATTACCTAATCAACTCGCAAAAGACAGGGTTTCAATTGCAAGGGACAATCACTGTCAAATAGCATGCATAATAAGCAAAGACCAAGCAAGGAATGCCATTATATTTTCCCAGGATCCTAAGAGAAAAATGACAATAACCAAAACATGCACGCCTAACCAACGGCAATAACGTTTATCTCACAAGCGACCGCACCTTCTTAGACCTAGATAATTAAGCCGTGAACGGAAAGATTACACGACTGACCTGTTATTCTTAAATATTCTTCTATTTGGGCAAATTATATGATATGACTCATTGGAAATAATTTGAATTAAAATATATACCGCATATGGAGGGCTCGTCCGATCCATCCTCACAATTGTTTTTCCCATCGCACGTCTCCGATCTCGACACACATCCGCCTCCAGCGCAGGAGAACTGATCTTCTGAGCAGCTTGTTCCTAAAACGAAATGACAAAAATCACAAATAGCTAAGAAATTCAACTTTGTTTTAAAAGCTAATGCATACCACATCTGGCCTCGTCTGTTCTGTCATCGCAGTTCTTTCTGGAGTCACATAGCTTGTCTACGGTAAGGCATTCTCCAGTTGGGCATTCAAATTGGCTTGTCAAACACCTGCAGTTCCTTTCGTCAGATTTGTCCACGCAGTGAGGATCACCATCGCACACCAGGTCTTTGCTTATGCATTGGCCATTTTCACATTGAAATTCACTTTTATCCTCGCACCTGAAACCTGGGAGAAGTAAAACCCTATTAGCCACGCGCATTTTAACCAGTGCGATAGGTAAATTTGGACATTTTTTGTAGTTGCATACATTGGTAAAGTGAAAGAACTGTGAGGTTCAACGATTCGTTAATTCGCTGATATCAATAACCGTATTTTATAGCTTTCTTTGGTTTTGTTTTCGTTTTTATCTGATGTGCATTAATCACCATTAAACGACCGCCATTAAATTTGGCAGGGGACACAAAAGAAGCGATGAAGTAGAGCTAAAACGTACCTGGTGCACTATGAGGTGGAGATCGCGCACATCGTTTTGAAGAAATACTAATGTTATCAACTGCTGCATAATACGTATCGGAGCTTTCACCTTTGGCAACAATTACAATCTGGAGAAGAGATACCCGTTCAACAATATTGATTGATGCATTAACAAACAAGGGAGCGTATAGTTACGTAGTGTGTGTACTTGTACTTGTGATGTTCATGCACAATGATGACCAAAAACTATCCTGCTTATCACAGTGCAACTACTCCAACCAAAGCCACCCAAGAATTTTTTTTACAAATTGGCCAATAATGTTCAAGTGATGAAACAACAGAATAGCCGCAATTTGTGCTTCGATAGTGGGTAAATTTGTCGTACATAATTAATTTTGTCAAAATCCATTGTTCCGTTGTGAGATTCTCAAGTGTATACACTCTCCCAGTGTATTTAACTGAATTGATCACCCTAAGGACTCAGTGTACATACAATCTTAGATCTACTAATGAGCTTCTTCTTCAGCCTCCTCGAGTAAAAACTCTAAAGACATTAGGTGATCGCAGCTTTGTAGCGGCTGCACCAGCTTTATGGAACAAATTACCACGTGCAGTTCGCTATTCTCAAAATGTACAAACATTCAAGAAAGCCCTCAAGACTCATTTATTTCGGAAAGCTTATAATCTACAGAACATCTGATCAAGTATGAATTTTATAGTAAATATTATGCAATTTTATAGTTGGAATATTAATTAGTTTTAGATTTTTCCATTTTTCATGTAACTGACTTGATTGTAAATAGTAGAACTATAGTTTTTGTCATTGTAAAGCGCACGAGAGCATCTTCTCATGTATCGTGCGCTATAGAAGCAAGAAAATTATTATTATTATTATTATTATTATTATTATTATTATTATTATTCTCATTGGTTAGTTTGCAGGAAATTTTCGTAGGTGGCCTTGGTTGAAGTAGTCGCACTGTAATTACTTAATTAATTTATGCAGGACTTCAACGGGGTTTGAACCCGTGACCTCGCGATGCCGGTGCGATGCTCTAACCAACTGAGCTATGAAGCCACTGAGGTCACTGGTTCAAACCCAGTTGAAGTCCTGAATTTTTTCAGGCTTCTTTACGCAGTTGCATAAATTGCGTTCACAACTGCGAGGATCAGTCTTCATTTCATTAATTATTGTTATAAGTACCTTAAAATCCTCTTTTGAGATAAATGACGCTTGCCCAGTTAGCCATGTACTTCCCTGGTATCCACTAAGACTCCAAATTGTAGAATTAGATGATGACACTAAAATTGCGCTTAGAGATGATCCAGAATAAGTAGGAAGCTGGTACAAGAAGGACAAGCATAAACCAGTTGTTTGGTAAATAGAATCAGCCAAAATTGGAGGACTCTCCAAAACAGCGGCTTTGCCGTTGACTTGGGCAAGGAAACCTAAGAAAAAGACAACAAGAAATTTCTAGCATCCACTTTGAATTTGCCTCTTTGGAGCATAGCTTAAAAAAGTGCATTAACCGTGCCGCCACTATGATATAGTGAACCAAAAACTATTAAGGAAACTAGTTGCTAAAATACCTTTTCCAGATTTTGGTATCTTCCATCGTTGGTCTTTGTCTCTCCAAGAACACAGATCAGAAAGGAAGCTGCAACCTCCAAGGTCGATAGCTAATAAAATGAAAGAAAAAAAAAATTCAATGCATTGCATAGGGTATACAGCGACAGTAACTCATGTGCTTGACCACATGGCTCCAAATCCGTACCCCATCCCACGATCGACTTTTGTGGTGGGATTCTTAAGTTTCATATTCTCCTGCTGACAATTATCTCAACATGCCAATCTGTTGTTGTGGGTGTTATAATTAAACGGAAGTGGAAAGGGTTTGGTTTTTTTTCTGGCCCATTTGACAATCATTCAGTATCTTTTCATAGTAGAATCTCTAGTCCGTGATGAGTTAAAACTTGGCTCTCCAATCATCTGCAGTTCCTCGTGATCTGGTCTATTTTCTTAAACTACACAATTAGCCGTTCTTATACTGTAGCTCACATATTGTAGTATTTCCTTGTCTTATCTATTAACGTTTTGTCAAGGTTTCTTCACCGATTACTAACGGCGTTGAAATATCTGAGCCTATCAGTGCATATGAACCGTTTTGAATTAGCCGCGCTTTTATTGGAAAATCCAAATCCGGATTTCTGAATCCAAAATCAGGTTTTGCGGTTTTTTTGACGAAATCCACCGACCACCTTGTTCGTGTCATTTTTATAATAATATCACAAGGGGGTAGAGAAATGTATGTTTCTGTGCAAATTTTACGGAAAAGACTGGACGAAAAGGTACTTTACAGAAACTGTAAGCGCCTTCCCTACAGCTTCACAATTTGAGTGGAAAACTACCGTTGATGAGTCGTCAGTTTGTAAGTTTGGCGTGTATTTTTTGCAACGTCTGTTTCAATCGATAGCAAGAGCTGTTTGTTTTCTTATGGCGTATTTTCAACTAAATCGACCCTCCCTGTTAGCAGAATATTTTCACATGATGTCGCTATAACTTGTGTTATTCTTGTAATCAGCTGAAAGACAACACAAACGTGCGCCTCATTGTCATAACAAATGATCTTTTCTCGGATCTTCCGTTTTTTTAGTGGTGAAGAATCCATATGATCCGAGATCACAAATCCTATTTTTAGATTCTCCCCCAAAAACGCACCCTTAGTTCCTTACTGGCGCAGTGCAGGCATGCATCTCATTGCCGGTTCACTGCTAGATATAAATTGATCTTAAGATGTTCGAAATAGATTCAGTGTACTTTTCGTTAACACTAATATGCGCCTAAGTTTGGTCTGCTTTCTCATTTTTGCCGCAATCGATCTTGTGCAAGCTTTAATTTTTTCCAAGAGAAATTCCGATTTTACGGGAT
The DNA here is from genome assembly GCA_948470475.1 of Galaxea fascicularis. Lineage (NCBI taxonomy): Eukaryota > Metazoa > Cnidaria > Anthozoa > Scleractinia > Euphylliidae > Galaxea > Galaxea fascicularis. Next base: position 27,181,870 of record OX419338.1, read on the forward strand.
TTGTCGTAGCATGTCAGTCTCAGTTTTTGAAGCTGTTGTTGAGGGTTCGAAAACAAGACGCTCTCGCAAAGCGGTAAGCTCATCTCAGTTATAAGAGCTGAGGGTTGCTCGCTAAGAGATCAGGCCGGCCTTGGTAAGGCGGTGGCAGTGTAAACAGAGACAACCCAAGTTATTTTAGTACACAGGCGTCGCAAGCGAGTCGATAATTTAGGGAAATGGAAGCAAAACCTTGCTTGAATTTTGCGACAATTTAACCTCAACAATTTAACAATTTAACCTCAGAGGCACATGACTAGATGCAAAAAGAAAACGTTTCCCCATTTTTTCTGGTCATGATTCATGTCAAAGCTTAAGGTGATTCCACCGAAAAGGAAGGGGTATTAAAAAAATTCTCAAACTTCGTCTGGTTGGTAATCATGTTATGTGCTTTAACAAAATGCAATAAAAAGTAGGGGTTACCGAGCTCGTTTTTGTATAACAGAGATGACCTTTATAGCGACTTAGTGGCCAGTGAGATTCTCATTACTTAACATTAGTTGGCAGAAAGGGTCACTAGAATTTCTAAAAACAGCACTTACTGGGTTAACTTATCAGAGAGGTTCAACAAAATAGACCCTGAACTTACATTACAAACCATCTGAGATAAACAGTAGTTAATATTATGAAACAAGATTAAGAATTCGCGGCGTGCGTACCTACCCAGGACGACCAGAAGTCGTGTTCTTTACAGCAATAAATGGCAGAATTTAAAAATTTCTTTCAAATCGAGCTATATTGTAATTAACTTTCTTCTATTATATTCATACATTAAAAAAGCGAGGGTCCCGTGCTCATTGCTAAGTTAGTGATTCTCAAAGCGGGAAAATCCTGTTTGAAAAGCTTTACAGCCGAGAGAAGACTAGGTCGAGTTTATGTGCAGGTGGGGATGGTCTCATCTGTTCAGTCGGAAAAGCCTAAGAGGCATTTTACACGTCTTGCAACCTTCATCAAGGAAATTTGCAAGGGCTCACAATTCCACAAGTTATCTTTCGGGCAGTGAAAATGTCACGCTAAAATCGTCCTCTTTCTTGAACAGTGTAAGCTAAATTCAAACTATAAGCGGGCCACTCCTTTTTCCAAAGGTTTGATACAATTAAAGATCGATTCAGCCTTTTTCTTGCAAACACGACCTAGTTTATACTTAGAATCCGCACCAACAATAAAATTCGCCGCCATTTTGGTCATTTTGGATGTCGCCGATGTTATGCTCAGTAGGGATGCGCAGTGCAAAACAGAGGAATCACCTTAAACTAAGGCGGGGCTTTTGAATAAACACGACATGCAATTTCGTTTCGCGAAATGGGGTTATGGTTTGCATGTTATGCATTAATTGTTGTCGAGAAATATCGTTTTAAGACACGTTGTATTATTCTTTAAAAATAACTTTAAAACGAATCGCACGAGCTGACAAGCAAAGAAAGAAAACGAAAATAAAGAAACTTCTTATTACTTTGAAATCTAAAAAAAGATAACTCGTAATCAGGGCATCATTAAAGGCGGAAACGGATAGACACCAATTCCTCGGCTGTTTGCATCTTTGATTTTATTGGAGATGTGAATGGGAATTAACATTTCTAATAATTCCCTTCCAGAATACGCAGCACAATCATTTGCTTTTTTGGCAACGTGATGTTTGATGCAAGGAGTAAAGTATTTGCTATCTGAGGAAGACGTAGTCAGGCCAGATCTTTTTCCTACTTGTTGCAATCTTGGAAAATCTCACTCTGAATCCAATAAGTTGCATGCAGAAAAATGGCGCTAATTACAAGTGTCTCCTGTCCTTGCCCTGGGCAAGCCTTGACACAGATGGGCACATTAAATTGCTTCTGGTCCGTTGCGGTAACTTTGCCTATTTCAGTTTTCCTGACCAAACCACGAAGATATTAATAGTCTTTCAATGCTAAGAATAGCATTTCGTACCTGAGATGTAAACTTCAGCAATATCCCTGGATGTCTCCGATACATATGTCCCTGAGTCCAATACGGCATACGTAATCTAAAGAAGGAAGATAATTTGTTGACTAAGTGACGGAACAATTGTGTAGACAGCCACTCAAACTGCTTATTTTTTTATTCAAAATCACGTGGTACGTCAGACCAAATGCTAAAGCTGGCAAAATTGCCAGTCAAGCCTGTGTGAACGCGTAATTATCATAAATTGGAAAAAGTTGATTAATGGTATAATCGTCTTCCACATTGAAATAACTCAAGCTGAAGTTACACAATGAGTAATTTCTGACGTTTGAATAAATTAGTCGGAAATTATTATCTGACGGCACGATTGAGAGGTTCGCGGGTTGTTATGGGATGTGTTGGAATATGTAGGCTTTGCGCGGGAGATTTGGGTCATTCTAGGTCAGTCAGTCGTCGCGTTCGCTCGATTTTCTTTTTCTTTTGTAATTTTTGTATGTGTGAGTTTATCTTGTAATGTATTTGTTGCATATTGATCAGTCGTACCCTTTCCTCGGGGTCTTGTGCTGCTGCATTAGATGAGGAATACGTTTCCACATATTTTTTGGCCACATCTAAAGGGTGGTTTTTTTAGTGGTTTTTCGTACCTGGCGAAGGACTGTTTCTATTTTCCAGAAACAACAGTTGTAACTTCTAAAGGTCTGTATCAGGATACATTGTACATCTGATGACTGACTGACGCATCCTCAATGTCTCGTGTTAGTGTAGTCAGAATGACGATTGTATACACAAGAAATTCAAACTACTTACACTTATTTTGTAAATCCCTTCTTGAAGCAAAGTCTCAAAGTTTTGGGTGAAATTACGTTCACGACAATCCATGGCTAAGCCCTCTCGCACCAAAATATTTCGCCCCGCAAATTTTATAAAGAGATCAATTGGACATCTAGGGCAGTACGCTCCACGACAACAATATTTATAGGTGGCTGTAAAAGGAAAAATGTACTTAAGAAAAGCTAGTACAACATAATCGTTTGCTGGCCCTTATCCTCATTCACACTTATCTGAAGGGCATGATTATTAAAGATGCTCATACTGATAACAATGTCAATGGCTCTGACGACGACAATGACAATGACATTGAGTATGACAATGACATTGACAGTGATAATGTCAATGACAACGACTGACAATGACAATGATAAGGAATAAAATTCAATCTTTTTTTTATTTCACTGGGTACAATATGAACGGATATAACTATACTAGTGTAGTATGCTTAAAGTAAGGTGGGATTGATAGAATGCAAATCACGGTTACCTTGAATGAAAAGCTCATCTCCAGTTTTGACGCTGACTTTCTCAGGCATCGAATTTATCTTAAAATCGACATATTTCACTCCTATAAGAACAAATATAAACGACAGTCACCGGCAAATCAACTCTTATCTCAATAGCGTAGCACTTCAGACGACCTATTTTAATGCATCTTCTTTAATTGACAGTAATCCACAACAGACCAACTGTATTCCTCTCTTTTACTGTACAGTATTTCTGTAAGTATTGACTTTCAAAGCGCAACCGAAACTTGAATTTGTTTCAGAACTTTAATTGGTGGCTGCGAAGAATTCAAAGATAGAGTTTCCGATAGCAAAGTCAAACTATTGCTTTCATAACTTGGATCTAATCTGCTTGTTGGAATGAATTCTTAGCTTCTATCTTCAATTTCTTTGGTCTAAAGTTGTAATCTCATTAACCCATCAACATTCACAATTTGATTACCAGTAACTGACCTGGCCACACCCAGAACAAATGTGTCTTTCCAATCGGTCGGTCATACGTTCCGTTCGGTAACCTCATGCCAACAGACACACTGTCCGATAATAGGCGTTCTTTCATAAGTGTTTCCATAGGATACAAAAAGCATTTACTCAGCAGAATCTCTCCAGATGTCTGCTTTTCTGGATATCTAACAAAGTAACGTTAAGTAAATAAAGGCTTAGTAAGTCGGAGCGTTTATCCCTTTAACTCCCAGAAGATTAAGCAAGAAACCATTCCCAACAGACAGGTGACTGTCAACCATGTATAACAAGGATCGGTCTTTAGAAGTGGGAAACAACGCATCGTATATGCTCCATATTTTTTTATTCATGCTCTATTTTTTCTTTGGAGGAGGGTAGAGACCATGTGATTGTGTGTACTAGACTAGAACGTTTCGTAACTGTTGTTTTGTTATTTAAACTTGAGGATAAATTATATTCCGCTTGGTTAACACGAACTGTGCGCTTAATAATAATAATAATAATAATAATAATAATAATAATAATAATAATAATAATAATAATAATAATAATAACTTTATTTAAGTCTCAAATCGTTCTAGCTGAACACGAGTGCTCTACTAATTCGGGAGACTATAAATCAAATAAACTCTAAATTAAATCAAATGTTGGTTTTTGGGGAGGGGGAAAACCGGAGTACCCGGAGAAAAACCTCTCGGAGCAGAGTAGAGAACCAACAAACTCAGCCCACTTATGACGCCGAGTGCGGGAATCGAACCCGGGACACATTGGTGGAAGGCGAGCGCTCTCACCACTGCGCCAACCCTGCTCACCACAGCGACTTAAGCAACAATATTCATTTTAGTTTTGTTTAGTAGACGAACAGATGACATAAATTTCAACATGGAACTGAGAATTCGAACATAACGACTGACGCACCGTTTTTAGTTCTCACTACAGTTTAGCATTCATTTGCTTCTCATGCATCACACACACACAAACAATAACAAAAGTAAGAGGGGAACGTGTTCACTAAAAAAGTGCTAAAAGTGGAACGGGTCATATTACTTATCCCATTGCTGGTGCACTGTCCACTCTGGCTCGACTAGTTTAGCCAACAAATCTTTCCCTCTTTCTTCATCTTGGATGTCACTATCGGGTTGGTTAATTTGGCGAGTGTCCAGCCACAATTCGCAAGTGTCATCACAGGCGAGATAAAATGTGTAATTTCCGCGTACTGGAACCTAAGCCAACAATAAAGAGAATGCAGGGGAATAATTATGCAGTAACCAAACGTATTATCTTCTAAATTGGCATGGGGAATTACACAGGCCGTAACATTCAACTTGCAATTACGCAAAGAAACTGTTTATAAAAAAAATAAGTTGGTAATTTCTTTGCTTTTGCATTCACTAATGGACTGATCTGCAGCACATAGATCTTCCTATTCCTATTCCTATTACGATTACTATTGTTTTGTTGCTTTTATTGTTATTATTCTTATCCGGTGTATCGAATCGTGTGTATACCTGTAAATATGCTGTCAGGCGCTGGCCATAATAATCACTGAATTCATTTGGAGGGTCAAAATTTCGGAGTGTGGTCACAACATCTGGATAACTTGGGTACCTACGATCGGCCTGTAGACTTTCTATTGTCGTCGAAGGAATGTCGTACCACACTTCCTGGAGTACACCATGAGCGATAGCATCGTCATCTGCGATACGTGTGAAACGAAAGTAAAAATAAATAAATAATAATAATACTAATTTTTATTTAGCTTACCAGCATTATAGAACAAAGAACGAGGAGGGAGCATTAAAATGTCGAAAACTGTACCTTTCGTTTAACCTGGTGTAAAAAAAAAAAAAAAAAAAAAAGAGTGCGATAAAATGACAGTTTGACCTTTGGCTGTTGGTATCGTTCGGGACAATAGCCCATTCAGAGACCTGGGCGTTGGGTAGAAGCGAGTCTGAAAGTGGCTTTAAGAGCCAATTTCTGTAAAAATCGAGAATCCCGCGCCACTCGTGAAATTTCGAATTTCTTCATATTTTCCCTAAATAACACCTATACTGAGTTACTTTCGAAAATAGTATTCATAGATCCTGAAGCGCTTGATTTGAAAATCTGAAATCCGGAGGAAAGTTTGAAAAACGCCATTTTAGCGCTCTGTCACTGCCGAAAATAGTGTAAAATGGTGCATTTTGTTATCGCTCGTGTAGATCAACGCGATGACCTCTATCAACGCAGTTTGGGCAGGTCTTAAGACATCTCTTGGTGTTTCCAAAGCACTAAATTATGTTGAAAAAGCTGCTGGCATATATCCGTTTTTGACAGTTACAAATACCCTAGTTCAAACGCTTCAGCAAATGAGCTAATTTTAGCTACCTTCCACACCACAAAAATCCCACTGGTACATATAATTTGACATTGAAACGAGTATTTCCTTAAAGTGCATTCTTTGTGCTCTGTTGTGTTAAAAGTTCTTCCGCGGCCCGAAAAAAGTGCCCCGTCGAGAGACGGAAAGGTGAAGTCAATTTTTGCATCTTCGCCATTCTTGAAATCAACATGAATCTTGTCTTCTGCGAACCAGAGCTTAGTTAAGAACTAAAAGCCTGCCAATGGAAACCCTTACTCGCTAGTCTGAACGCCTAAGGGTTACAGTAAAATTATAAGCTAACTGTTTTCAATCTGTCCGAGAGAGATAACCTTCAACATAAGTTTTGACAAGGTCAGAGTAGGTGGTGAATTTTTATGTACTCAGTCGATGCTTCTCGACACGGCAATTTCCAAGCGACCTTAATTACGCTCGTTCTAAACTGATTCTTTCCTCCAACTACCACCTTTGTAAAGTCATGATGTTATGATATGTTGAATTCCTACTTGGCTATCATCTTCGGTCAGAAACGTTGCTGTAGTTTGCCTGTAAAGGCAAAATTGGTGCATGTAATTGCGTGACGCGTACGTTGACCAAAGCAGCGCTGTTACATTCATTGTTTTTAAACGTTTGCAACAGCGTTCGAGTTGAACAGCTGAAATCGAAAAGACTATGACAGATATTTTACCTTAATTGCCATGTATACATGCCCAGTCAAGGAAACTAAAGCTAGGAAGAGATCCGTAATAATCAGGTGTTGAATGCCATGCCATTTTACATGGATCGCTAATTGGTCTTACTGTTTTGACACTGAATTCCATGAAACTTGTTACTCCAGCGATTTGAAACATATTTACTGTGACTCTAACTAGTGATCCCATTTTATGAATACGTACCTTTCCGTATGAACCAAGCAAACGATAGTTTCCATTTACCTGTTGCGTGTAGGACTGTTTGCCCGCATTTTTCTTTGTATAATGTTTGGTAGGGGGGAAGGGGGGAAGGGGGGAAGGGGGGTGGAAGACTGCCGGGCGAAGTCAATGGGGGCAGGGGGTAGTAGTGGAGTTAAAGATATCTCTGTAAATGATATGTGGTTGCAAGAAAATGCAGTGCAATCACGTAGGGAGATATAGTGGAAAGTCTTCCTTTTAAAAGCAAAGATGACAAAAATATTTCTTTGCAGAACATTGTCCACACGCCTCCGCCACCCCTCTCTGCTCAAAAGTGCGATACGGTACATAACTTCTCGTTCTATTTTCACTCTTTCGATTTCATACCCCCGCCTTTTGTATTTTTTTGTGATCTTCAGAAAGGAATCCATGAACTTTTCGACAAACTAAAATATTTATTTGGGTATAAGAAGTATCGAAATATATTGCTTGTGAAAGTAATACTTTTCACCAATAGGGTGACCGTGTACCTTCAGGGTTGTCTCTAAGGGCTGCAGCGGCTCACGACTACAGCCCAGATACCATAAACCCTAAAGCTAGTAGAACAAGCTATTCGAAAATTTCATTAATTTTGCAAGAAAATGAATTAGGCAATGTTCCGCCGCTGCAGCCCTTAGAGACAACCCTGAAGGTACACGGTCACCCTATTGGTGAAAAGTATTACTTTCACAAGCAATATATTTCGATACTTCTTATACCCAAATAAATATTTTAGTTTGTCGAAAAGTTCATGGATTCCTTTCTGAAGATCACAAAAAAATACAAAAGGCGGGGGTATGAAATCGAAAGAGTGAAAATAGAACGAGAAGTTATGTACCGTATCGCACTTTTGAGCAGAGAGGGGTGGCGGAGGCGTGTGGACAATGTTCTGCAAAGAAATATTTTTGTCATCTTTGCTTTTAAAAGGAAGACTTTCCACTATATCTCCCTACGTGATTGCACTGCATTTTCTTGCAACCACATATCATTTACAGAGATATCTTTAACTCCACTACTACCCCCTGCCCCCATTGACTTCGCCCGGCAGTCTTCCACCCCCCTTCCCCCCTTCCCCCCTTCCCCCCTACCAAACATTATACAAAGAAAAATGCGGGCAAACAGTCCTACACGCAACAGGTAAATGGAAACTATCGTTTGCTTGGTTCATACGGAAAGGTACGTATTCATAAAATGGGATCACTAGTTAGAGTCACAGTAAATATGTTTCAAATCGCTGGAGTAACAAGTTTCATGGAATTCAGTGTCAAAACAGTAAGACCAATTAGCGATCCATGTAAAATGGCATGGCATTCAACACCTGATTATTACGGATCTCTTCCTAGCTTTAGTTTCCTTGACTGGGCATGTATACATGGCAATTAAGGTAAAATATCTGTCATAGTCTTTTCGATTTCAGCTGTTCAACTCGAACGCTGTTGCAAACGTTTAAAAACAATGAATGTAACAGCGCTGCTTTGGTCAACGTACGCGTCACGCAATTACATGCACCAATTTTGCCTTTACAGGCAAACTACAGCAACGTTTCTGACCGAAGATGATAGCCAAGTAGGAATTCAACATATCATAGCATCATGACTTTACAAAGGTGGTAGTTGGAGGAAAGAATCAGTTTAGAACGAGCGTAATTAAGGTCGCTTGGAAATTGCCGTGTCGAGAAGCATCGACTGAGTACATAAAAATTCACCACCTACTCTGACCTTGTCAAAACTTATGTTGAAGGTTATCTCTCTCGGACAGATTGAAAACAGTTAGCTTATAATTTTACTGTAACCCTTAGGCGTTCAGACTAGCGAGTAAGGGTTTCCATTGGCAGGCTTTTAGTTCTTAACTAAGCTCTGGTTCGCAGAAGACAAGATTCATGTTGATTTCAAGAATGGCGAAGATGCAAAAATTGACTTCACCTTTCCGTCTCTCGACGGGGCACTTTTTTCGGGCCGCGGAAGAACTTTTAACACAACCGAGCACAAAGAATGCACTTTAAGGAAATACTCGTTTCAATGTCAAATTATATGTACCAGTGGGATTTTTGTGGTGTGGAAGGTAGCTAAAATTAGCTCATTTGCTGAAGCATTTGAACTAGGGTATTTGTAACTGTCAAAAACGGATATATGCCAGCAGCTTTTTCAACATAATTTAGTGCTTTGGAAACACCAAGAGATGTCTTAAGACCTGCCCAAACTGCGTTGATAGAGGTCATCGCGTTGATCTACACGAGCGATAACAAAATGCACCATTTTACACTATTTTCGGCAGTGACAGAGCGCTAAAATGGCGTTTTTCAAACTTTTCTCCGGATTTCAGAAAAAAAATCAAACGCTTCAGGATCTATGAATACTATTTTCGAAAGTAACTCAGTATAGGTGTTATTTAGGGAAAATATGAAGAAATTCGAAATTTCACGAGTGGCGCGGGATTCTCGATTTTTACAGAAATTGGCTCTTAATTTGTTTTCATGCAAACCTCACTGTCTTTCTCGTGTAAATGTAGACTAATTTGGATAAGAACAACACGACCAAAAATAAGGCCACCACCAGCCTCGTTTCTATTCATAGGCCACGTGACTGAGCATTCAATTTGAAAATAGCGTATTTACTTAACCTTCCATAAAACCTGTCATTCCATGAAAACTATCTGGAATGACCAACTTGTCTCACCTGCTGCATCTACCAACACCTCACAGAGTGTTAAATTATCTGCTGTGTCCGCAACAAGAGTTACGTTCGTTGCCATGATTGATGGCTGGCAAATCATCAGTCTTCTTTGCTTAGCCTTCCAATCGTAAGCTTTGCAGTTTGCTCTTTCGGTTTGCTCGCTGTTCCGTAATACAACCTCAAGCTTTGGTATTTCTGTGAAACCACGATCTGGTCTGTTTTTAATCCAGATTTTATACACGAAGGCCCTTCTATCCAAAATCACACTCCACCAAAGCGATTTGTCCTGTAAGAAGGAGTTAGCGCCTTAATACCTACAAGGTAATTTCTTTGATGGCACACCATCAGGGCACACCATCAGTTGATTGTCTGCATTATCAACTCACGGTTAAGCTTTGAAGCTAATCCAAAGTCAACGCTGACGCAATATAAATCTTCAAAACGACAAAAGAAAAACAACAACAAACAAACAAACAAACAAACAAAACAAAACAAAAACAAAAGAATGGCAGGGGGATAGAAGAGAATCTGTGACTTACGTTTTGCCGTTTTATCGTAAAGCAAGAGGCAACGTTACCATCGACAGCATGGTGTGGTTTCCCCATTGTGCTAACCTGGGATGAATGGCTTGTCGGCTGGCCGGCAACGAAATTCCCTATGTTTCGATTGAAACATTATTATGGTTATTACTGTTTCCATAATATTGACCAAAAATATATATATATATATATATATATATATATATATATATATATATTTCCATAGTTAAGTTCGTAATTAATTAACTGCATAATGGGTATCAACATTCTCATGCATTCATTCATTCAACTCTTTTTTTAAAAAAACGCGAGGTCTATAATCCTTTTACTTTTATTTTACTTTTTCTTTTTCCGCCTTCTTTGATCTGAGTCTTTATTGTCTTTGTTTGTGTGCTGTCTTTATTTAACTTGTTGATGATAGGCTTTCTTATAATTTGTCGTTATTGTCCATCATCATTAGCCATTGCTATTTGCTGGTAGTGTCAAGGTTAATTAATATCTTGGCTTATTTGTTTTGATGCAAATGGTAATCTAAAACGAAAAACAAGGATGAAATATCTGTGCTCACAATTTCCTTTGAAGGGGTCTTGTTGCGAGATGTTGATTTCATTGAAACTCTCTTAAACGCCCAAATATTTCTTACAGGGCATTCATTTCAAAACTGTTATTCCCTGTGTGACCTATTAGTGCTGTCTCAGTTTGGAGTAATTGCTTTACCCCTCTTCTACAATCATTAAATTGCATCCATGCTAGAGCGTGCCGCATTTATTTATAAACAAATCGCAACCAACCGACAGTGATAGCACTACTCTGAAGGAATTTTAAATGGTTTGCAATTTATAATCTCTATCCGGCAGAGGCGCATCATCATGCTGATGTTTAAACTATTTTATGGCTTGGAGCCACAACTAATTCTGGATCTCTTCACAAAGAAAGCTAGTGCTAGATCAACTTTTGCATTTCAAAATAGTTAGTTACAGAAGATACACGCCATCGTCATCGTATTTTGTTAAAAATATGTAGTGAATCAAATAGGAATACGGTTGATTTAATTTTATTGTGGCCTCGGTGCCTCTTATATATACCCAAGATTAGGTCTCTATAAGTTCTGCGTTGGACGTCGCCTCTTTTATGCCTTTGAGAACTACTTTGTCTATTTGAAGGATCGTGTGAGCCAGCGGCAAGATTTTCTTTGTACGACGGCACCAAGTCAGGTCAAGTCACAGACCTAGTGCATATATCCCTTACGTGGCAGCGTCTTATATTTTTCGATGTTCTCATCTTAGTTTCAAGTTCGTATTACCTTTTACATTATTTTATTACATTTTTTCATCGTAATTAGTACACGACCCAATGCCACAAGCATGCATTTGCTGTTGTTGTTGTCTGTCTTAAGAATGTAGCTTTTTTTTTAGAAAAATTAATTTATTTTGGAGTATTCGATGGTAGGTAATGCCATGATTATAAATAGCTGGCCGTTTTTAAGGGAACTTACTTTCAGACGTCTCACACACAGATGCATGATTCTCAAGGCAAGAAACCTGCTCCAGTATCCAATCTCGTGAGGGTTTCTTTAACACGACACAACTCCCGCCCTTAAAAGTTAGAGGCTGCCCTGAGTTCCAGATAGTTGATGGGATATTCCTTCCATCTAACCAGCGCCACGATCCAAGCAAGCCAAGACCAATGTATACTCCTTCGGGGAGTTTGCTAGCAATGATCTTTCTCTTCATCTCGGAATCTACAGTGGCTAAGTCACTTTTTTGTTGGGTACAGTGCTGGCGAGCTTCAACCCAGCTTCTCCTCTCCGAAAATATTCGGAAACAAGTATCCTCTGCCTCGAACCAACCTCTTTCACACTTTGATCCTGAAAAACAACGTGTCATGAATAGTGATTCACTGTCCTTTCAGTAACTTTCCATTCAACCCTGACCAAGTAACGAAAGCAGTAAGGTAATTAGCGCGCACTAAAAAGGTGAAAGTTAAAGTTAATGCTAAATGAATAGAGAGAGCTAATGAATTAATAAGTAAGCAAAAGGGTTCATGCCCTGTGAGAGCCTGAACGCTATACGGTACATCAGTGTTCCCATTAAGCGAATGATACACCGTGCAACATTTGTTGAACAACGTACAAATGTTGCAGCTGCTGTTCAACAAAAGTTGAACAGTGTATCAAGTGATGTTGAACGTTCAGTTGAAATATGCCGTTCAATATGTTGAAATTTGTCGAACGTTGTTGAACGAAAATAGAGCTTGGTTCAACAAGTTGCCGCAACATTTGTTGCTCAACCAAATGTTTGCGGTAGGACAGCTATAAGTTCTCTCCACAGTTCTTACCAGGAGCATTCTTTCCTTTCTGGCAGACAAATCTTCTTCTGTAAAAGCAATGTGTGGTCAAGACTGCCCATCCATCCTTTATTTGATCAGTCACAAACTTCTGACTATAATACAGTTGACTACACCACCCATCTGGCTTAGGCCCTCCTAATGCCCACAGGGGCGACGTGGATGCAAAGGGTTGCTCTTTAACAGTCATCCATTGTCCAGAACTGACAGCATAGGCACCCAAATAAAAATCGTCCCATTCATCCAGGTATTCATTGAAGAATGCCGTAATAGTGCTCTGCTTTGTGGTGTCTTTTAACACACCAAGGTGCCCTCCGAGATTATGACATGTGACTCGGTGGGAGCTCCATTTTCTCAAATAGGCCATGTTCAACTGGAAACAAGATTCGTCTAAACTTCGCCACCCAGGAGGACAGGGACTAGGTTCTATTTTTTGTGAAAATAGCAAATGTTAGTTTTTTCCACGTTTTGCTTTCTGTTTTTTAAATTTCTTTTAAAGTGCACACAGAAATGCTTAAGTATTGTAACGTTAATACTTTATGACTGTACATTTTTAATAACCGATAACCTCGATTCACCAATTCTATAGTCCGTTCTTTCAACCAACGCTCCAATATTTATTACGAAATGAACATTGCAGTGTATATATACGTTATTATAATAGAACAAGCAAACTCGTGTTATGTGGCTTGTTAAAGTTACTTAGAAAACTCTTTGCTTCCGCCTCTGGAAGGAATAAAATAAGTTATGTTGTCCTATGTGATCTGTTTTGATCTAACCTAATTAAACATTTTTGATCGTATCTTTTACTTTTGTTTTTTTTTCTTTTTGTTTCCGATATGAATACTTCATACTTTAGCCGTCTTGAATAAAGGGGGCTAGTTTCTAAGGAAAAATAAACCGCGGTGCTGCGTCGGTGGAAGAGTCGTAGACAAAAATTCGGTTTCATCAACCGAGATGCAAATTCGCCAACGAAAAAAGATTGAAAAGTTTACGTAGCAAGCGTTAGTCCTTTGTCGCTCTGATGAAGGGCCAACGCTTCAAACGTGGTCAATTAACATTATCAACTGAATTGATAAGACCAAATTTTCGTTTATTAAATTTGTCATACTACTCACGTGGTAATGACACATTAGCGAAGAACTGTTCCTCAACCTCAACACAACAGGGATGATATTCCTCTAAAGCAATCTCATAAGGTACATTCTTCCCCCGGTTAATGAGCAATATCTTTCTATGATCGGATTGGTTCACTGAAGAGGCGTAGAAGAAATCACGAGGGAAACAGTGAAGGTCAGCTAGTGACAGCTGGCGAGTTACACTTTTAGCACAACGGGGAGTATCCGCTGGATATACAAAGTACATCACATCTTTGGAGCTGTTCTTTGTTTGAAGAGCTTGCAGCGTGAATTGATGAATCCAACCACTGTGAGCTGGGACTCTGTCGAGTTTGAAAACCGATGCATCTTCTTTCGTAAAGGCATGTAGAGTCTGACTGGCTAAGAGGAAATATTGAATTTAAAGATTAGCTTTCTTTTAGGAATGAACAATCAGAGAGAGAGAAAAAAGAGAACAATCACAACCACCAACACTACCGCCATCACCATCCTTCTCCTCCTCCTCCTACTACTCCTTATCATCGCATCATCATCATCATTATCATCATTGTTAGTAACACTGTCATTCCGGTCAAGTCGCCTAGGGTCACCCACAGTAAGGTTTCCTTTTCACATCTCTGTCAACGTTCCAGCACCTTTCTCAGGATTCTCGGTCCCTGAAAGGCGGTCTTTTGAATTAGTTCCACAGGTGTGTGCCAATGCAGCTGCGATAGCCCTGTAACCTCTTTTGGACTATTCGCAGCACCCCCATCACCTGGCATTTATCTAGCTTTCCCAATTCTTTTGCTTTCAGTTCATAGCCATGTCGTCATGGATAGCTACATCAGTAATTTGGCATACGGTTTTATTCTCACCCACTCGTTTGCAGGCTCCATTGTTCATTTTAATGTTGTCGATTGCCACATCACCATCCCAAGAACGTCCTCTTGTGCCTTCCAGGACAATCTAAGCACGGTAACACATTGAAACACAGTGGGAGATGTTGTAGAAAGTAATAAAACTGAGTCACGGATTGCTAGAGCGTTTTAATTAACACTGAAAATTTTCAAGGAAGGTCAAGTTTAGTGGAGGCAGGATGGCCGAGTGGTTTAGGGCGCTGAACGTCAATGCGGTGACCCGGGTTCAAATCCCGCTCTGGCCACTAGCTGGTGTTGTTCTTGGTAAGTGCCTAGTTCAACTCCTCGGTCATCTTTGTAAATAGCCGACTGGTCTGCTCCTGCCAGTTGGGATTTTTAACTATGTTGTTTTCATTTGTTTCATGGTCCCTGAAAAGCTCCTCTACGGTAGGGGTCAAGTAAGTATTTATTTATTTATTTGTTTATTCACAGGAGAACCTTCTTTTTACCTGGTACTCAACAGAAGAGTTAAGGAATACAGTAGCCTCAAACCATTGGTCAGGATGATTGCCACTTTTGATCCATTCAACTGTTTCACTGATGTTTGTCTTCGTGAAGACTATCAGGCTCCCAATAAAGGTTCCGTACATATGATACATGAATGACATGCAGTTCTCGCCTTGAATGGTGGGGCTTACAAGCCTCACAGTGTCACCGTGTTGACGGGGTGCAGACGCCTCTAGATATGCGTACTTTCCATTACCTATTTGCAACAACAAGAAGTGAAAACGCTGGCCCAGAAAACGCTTCGAGCGCAATACTGAATGACACTGTTAAATGAGGGAAATGAACACTGGCACGATTTTCAAAATTTGTACCAGGATTTTTCGCAGAATGCATTATGTACATTACACTGAGAATGGTATCAAACGTGTTAGTCCTAATGTTTGAAAAATGAGCAAAAACAAACCCGATAAAACACTGCTGCGAGCTTTTTTTTAACAGCTTCAAAAACGTTTGTGGTAGATCTATTCATATGTACAATGATCATTGGGTTTAGTATTATTCTTCCGGATAGAATCGGCTGTAAAATTTAGCCGTGTCGATGTAAGGTATAAAGACACTCAATAAACATTAATTTCTTTTGTATTTTCTTTATGGATTATTATTGAGTTTTTGAAGGGAAATTAAAGACGGCACAAACCAGCCAATGTGACAGGGATATGAACAGGGCGGAGTGTCCTTCATGTATACTGCATTGTACATGGGGAAACCGCAACTGAAGAAATCCCATATAACACTTTATCCTATAACAGCTACAAGACGTTTGCTCCGCACGTGGTACAGGTAGGTGACTTCGTTACCCGTCGCACCCATCTTGAGAGAGCTCCTGAATACTCTTTGGTTAACAACTATTTGTATCTTTATTGGTTTCGCTGCTTCTTTGAGACTGGACACGTTGCCAAATCAATAATTTGACATGAAAACGTAGGGATTTTGCGCGAGAAGAACTGTACCTGTTACATGTCCCCACTTCTTTTCCTTGCCAGAGACATGCCCCTCAGTGTGCATAAAGACATGTGCTGTTTATTCCAAATGCAAGACGCGTCATAATGAGTGTCCGCCAATTTACATACTGTACATGCCAGTTTAATTAAAAATAAAGTTTTGAGCCCGTCCACAATTATTTAACACGGCCAACTGGCTGGGTTATTTCACATTCAACGTTAAATAATTGATCCCCTGTGTATCTGACAGCTCAATTTCAGATGCAATTATGGTTATGATTCTGGGCCCTGTTGTTCAAAAGCCGATAAACCTAATCCAGGATTAACGTAAACTTTGGTTGCAGTTTTTCACTTTTGGACGAAAGCTGTTTCCGCTGCTTTTTGCTTTTCAGGATTGACTTCCCCTAATCTAAAATTTTGCAGAACATCAGCATTGAACAACGTTTGGAGATAGAGAAATAATCTCCTTAATTTATTTTTAATCTTGGATTAGCGTTAATCGGCTTTCGAACAACGGGGCCCTGATTAATGGCTTCTTTCTCTGTATCTGGTTTAAAAGATATTCAAATTTTATTTTCCTTTTTGCACCGCAGAAACACAGCGGTACTCGTTTAATGTCCAAGGCATCAGTGAGGTATCAGGTAGTATCAAGTGTAAGGTATCAAGTGTAGTAAGACCGTTTATTAATAAATACACCTTGCAGCCAATTGGCTGAATTACGTGAAAATAAAGTATTTACAATAAAATTGTATATCGAGAATTTAAAATGCATTACATGCAATGGCTAATGATAAAACTGTCTCTGAACCTGTTTGTCTTGCAGACAGGCGCGGCAAAAGTGCAGTCGACCTCAGATTATAATTCTGCTGAGAACGCACTGGCAGAATGTAACTGAGTTTATGGTTCCCTTGCGTATCAATGTCACTGAAGAGTTCCTTACATAGCGTACTCCTTCTATCATACAGAGTTGTAAAGCCAGCTTTAGCTAAACCTTCAGTGTAACTACAATCAGGATAAATAACGCGTAACGCACGACGCTGAATGCGTTCAATTTCTTCCGAAAGATATAACGGTAGATTACAATGGAAGACCTGGCATGCATATTCAAGGCCAGTGATCTAATAACGCTACAGTAGAATCTTACAAGGACACTCTCAGCAATTCCCGCGTGCTTAAGTTGTCTTAAGAGATAAAGGTCATAGGTCAAAGGTTATACAAGATAAAAAAGGGGAAACTACCGGAAGCGTCCTTTTGAGGTCCTGTCCTCCAGCTGGGGGTTCTCCCTGAACGTATGGCCCACTTAAACGTCGCTTTTCCTGTTTTGTCATTTTCCCAGCCACAAAAAGTGGAGTCTTCGAAATCACAGTCTAATGCATGAAGTAAAAGGATAGAGAAAGAAAAAAATAAATAAATAAAAGGCGACAACACTTGTATACTCTCTCCTGGCGTACTCAGTTGCAAAGTCCCCTTCTAAATGGGTTCATATAATGAGTGTGAGGCCGAAAGGGTTGGGGGAGGAATTGTGTGACTGATACATGCTGGTAGGTTAACCAGGCAGAAGGTGAGATAAATGCACCATTTTGCTAATGATCAGTTCCAAGTGAGTTGTGGGTAGATCCAGTCCTTTGTGGGGGCAAACGGCCATGTTACGGCGTAATTTGAAATTCTAATTTTGACCGTCTGCCCCCACAAAGGACTGGATCCTCTCACAATTCACTTGGAACTGAGCATTAACAAAATGGTGTATTCAAAGCGAGCTTCTGGCGGTAATAAACTGAAATATACGGGAACGTTATCCCAGGTAAACGGGCCCAGGAAATGGAGTTACAGGAATGTCAACCCTATTTTGCCCCATTTTTTTTTACCCCTGAATCAAATACTGACTAAGCAGTTGAAAAATTTAGGTGCTTTTGGAAATACTTCGTCAGCATTCAACCCTCGAAAGCTTCCAGAAACATCATGTTTGCGTCGTCTGACTTGTCACCGAAGCAGTGATCACATGAAAATCTGTTTTATTCCTGATAACATAGAAAAGCAACCTCTTTTTGTTTCTATTATGGCTGTGATGACGCAATGACTAACGCTGCAGGTGTTAGATCACGTATAGGTCATAATAAACTGTTTCAGTGACATAAGGAAAGAATACTTGCTGGCGCTAGCGGAGATACAAGGATAATTTTGCTGCTTTTTTTAAAGTCAATTGTTTCGCAACATACAGATCATTTAAGGTAATTAGACCGACTGACGTACAATTCAGGGGGCACGATTACACTCTGAATTGTAAGACCCGAGGTATAATTACTAATCAATCGTATCAATAACAAATTTCAAGATTAAGAAGATTTTGAGAACCTCCTTTGAGTACAAAAGTCAGTGGTATGTTCCAAGAGACTTACAAACAGCAGAAAAACATTATGGAGGAAGCCATGAAAGTGCATGTAATTGACAACTTTTCGTAATTGGATACCTGTAATTGGCCGACAAATAGGCGCGCGCAGAACCAATCAGAATCGATAATTTTGTTATAGATACGATCAGATAAAACTATCACACTGCTATTGCCGTGAAAAGACGGAATATGGTGAAAACTTTTAGTTTGAATATCTGCGTTATTGCGATATCATTCTTGTAGTACTCGAGAAACAAAATAATCGAGCATAAAAGTGAGAGATGCTGGAAGAGAAATTATAGTGAGAATTGTCAAACAAGGGCAGCTGGAAGGAAGTTAACATGTAGAATCACATCTCCTATGATCAGGAATAAAGCTATAACATTTTTACCGTCTCATGCACTTTTTTCCGGCGAAACAGTAAATGATGACTTAAAGATTTCCATGGTCAAAATGTTCCGATTAAGAACCATACTTTGCCAAAACTCCAGGACATAAGGTTAAAGCCAAAGGGCTTCGAAACATCTTTAAGAAATGCAATACTAGAAAAAAATGAACGTAAGATATATAGAGAAAAAAAAACTTACCTAGAGGAGGATTACTAAAATTGCTTTTTGCGGAAACCTGCCAACAGGACAAAATTAATAGCGCAGTGTAGGCAATAACGCATCTGCTGTAAACGGACATATCACCAGGAGGTCAGCCTTCCACGGGTTTGGTTGTGCTGCGGGCTTAGAAAAACAAATTGGCTCGCTTAAATGTTCACCAATTGGATTGACATCTTAAAACTCTATTGGCTATTGGATGGAGTTGACAGGGACGGGAAATTTGTAGTTATTACATTACGCTGCAGGTGTTAGATCACGTATAGGTCATAATAAACTGTTTCAGTGACATATGGAAAGAATACTTGCTGGCGCTAGCGGAGATACAAGGATAATTTTGCTGCTTTTTTTAAAGTCAATTGTTTCGCAACATACAGATCATTTAAGGTAATTAGACCGACTGACGTACAATTCAGGGGGCACGATTACACTCTGAATTGTAAGACCCGAGGTCTAATTACTAATCAATCGTATCAATAACAAATTTCAAGATTAAGAAGATTTTGAGAACCTCCTTTGAGTACAAAAGTCAGTGGTATGTTCCAAGAGACTTACAAACAGCAGAAAAACATTATGGAGGAAGCCATGAAAGTGCATGTAATTGACAACTTTTCGTAATTGGATACCTGTAATTGGCCGACAAATAGGCGCGCGCAGAACCAATCAGAATCGATAATTTTGTTATAGATACGATCAGATAAAACTATCACACTGCTATTGCCGTGAAAAGACGGAATATGGTGAAAACATTTAGTTTGAATATCTGCGTTATTGCGATTCTTGTAGTACTCGAGAAACAAAATAATCGAGCATAAAAGTGAGAGATGCTGGAATAGAAATTATAGTGAGAATTGTCAAACAAGGGCAGCTGGAAGGAAGTTAACATGTAGAATCACATCTCCTATGATCAGGAATAAAGCTATAACATTTTTATCGTCTCATGCATTTTTTTCCGGCGAAACAGTAAATGATGACTTAAAGATTTCCATGGTCAAAATGTTCCGATTAAGAACCATACTTTGCCAAAACTCCAGGACATAAGGTTAAAGCCAAAGGGCTTCGAAACATCTTTAAGAAATGCAATACTAGAAAAAAATGGACGTAAGATATATAGAGAAAAAAAAAACTTACCTAGAGGAGGATTACTAAAATTGCTTTTTGCGGAAACCTGCCAACAGGACAAAATTAATAGCGCAGTGTAGGCAATAACACATCTGCTGTAAACGGACATATCACCAGGAAGTCAGCCTTCCACGGGTTTGGTTGTGCTGCGGGCTTAGAGAAACAAATTGGCTCACTTAAATGTTCACCAATTGGATTGGCATCTTAAAACTCTATTAGCTATTGGATGGAGTTGACAGGGACGGGAAATTTGTAGTTATTACATGCCCGCTGTACGCAATTATGAAAAAAAAAAAGCCTTGGATAACTACTCTTCCTTACAATTGGTTCATTATAATTGCGAAAAATGAGAATTTGACGCAAAAGAAATGGGTAACAGGTGATGTGGTATAATAAGTCATAAGAACTCTATACTGACGCTCTAAATAAGGGGACGCATTGACTTCTAACTCGAACTAAATTGCAATTTATCAAAGCAACTTTTTTTGTTTTGTTTTTTTTTTTTGTTTTTAAATTGAGGCTTTTTTTCTATAGTACTTGCTGGGCAGTTGGTCCGTAAGAACCAACCCAGTAACACGTTTTCTTGAGTTAGAAACCGTTCAAAATATTGCAATGGTTGATTGAATAGGCATCAGTTATGATGTACACACCCGAAATAAGAACCAAGGACAAAACAGATACCCAGACAAGCACGCTGGTAAAGATGAACTGAAGAGAGACAAAATAAGTAACTTGTCACATACTGCAAGATACTGTAAGATACCATCTCTGTTACGGGTTCGTTGTGTGAGTGGTACGTAGTTTGAAGTCCAAGCAGAACGCAGGGTTGTCGGAACAGCAACAAGGTTATTTATTCAAACGGACGTAGTAAATAACTCCACAACAAGCAAACGGTAGGCTTGTAAATTACACTTTGACCTCCGTCACATTTGTATAAACACGGCCTCTGCCAAATGAACACGCGACCTATTTCACACTTCAATAAACACGGCCCCCGCCAAATGTACACGCGACGTCTGACACACTTCAATAAACAAGGCCTCCCCCAACGCTTCAGCTTGTAAACACTACTGACTCAAAGCAATCTCTCTTCACAAAAAAACTACACCGATCGGCTTATATACTTTACAGCATATGATTCTAGAACTTTCCGGCTCAACTAAATAAAGCAACATTACAACATTAAACTATTTACAGCATCCTACGTAAACGGCTTGAAAAAACTGCTGATGAAACTAATTAAATATGCAAGGAGCTTCTAAGCGAAATTGGCATATTCACGAACTCTTCAGGCAGTGACGCAAGTCACGCAACAATTTTTTCGTAACAATCTCCTTACGCCTTTACGCTCCTTAAGCTGTATATGGGGAAAAAAAAGAAAAAAAATGAAAGGCAGCATAAAACATTGAAACACTAAGTTTGTTGCACGGTAGAGGAAACTGACTGCCATGGTTCGGACGATCTGTCAATCTGGTCTGTTGACAGCGATTTGAAACTTAGACGAGATCGCGACGTTACTACATGCAAATGTGCGTTTATCGAAACGGGTGCAGTGACAAACAATTTATGAGGCACAAAAATTCATGAGTCTCTATAACAGAGGAACAGGGAGAAGATATAAACGTTCCTGAAGAAACATTTAGCCAAGGTAGAAAATTACTGCATAGCTAGTGAAGAGCAGCTGGATAACGACTTTTTAGCGGTAGAAGTACACTAAAATAACAATCAACTGCAAGATGCAAACTTGCCTGCAACTCAGGGTGCGTTCCTTTGGGATGATCCAGGTCAAAATCAATGAACCACGATCTGTCGGATCATGGTGCACCAAACGAACCAAGGAATCCTTGCCCAGTGTGGATTTCTCGGTTTCTTTGATGCACCATAATCCGAGTGGTCTTGGATGATTGATTCACATCTGGATCATACCTGAGGATGGAAACAAAAATGACTTAAGAGAATGGTGACGCGTGAAATGCTATGATCTAATTTGTGCATAACATTTCTTTTAAATAAACTTCAACTTTTAATCTTAAAATCGTTCCCCTTTCGATTCCAAATTGTACCGTTTTGTACTGATGCTCAGTTGCCATATTTCCCAAACGGCACAGTCACCAAATGTGAGCTATTTCAACAGCCAAGATGTTTGCGGCGAAACACAAAAAAAAAAAAAAAAATTAATTTTCAGTGGCACAAGACAAAGAAATGAAAAAGCGTTAATATTATTCAAACTTGGCTGGATTGCGTTCGATGATTTGAATGGAATTTGAGCGACTCTAGCTTGAACAGAAAGTAGCCCACCCTTTAAGTAAAACTTAAATAAAACTTTAACTAAGGTCCTAAAATAATCTGTTCACAGCTAACACCCCCACCCCCCCTCCCTCACAGGGTCGCAGGTTATAGATTTCCCTAGAGCTACTATCACGGAAACATATAAACCAACTCAAATAGCTGAACCTTTGATATGTCTCCCTCCATCAACGACAACAACAACAACAACAAAACAAACCAAAAACAATAAACATCTGCCTGACGAGTGTTACATGAAGGATGGCAAATACAATGTTCTCTCTGATATGGCTAATTTCGTTAGAAACAGTAGGAACAGAAAAAAATAGAACGTTGTATTTGTGTTATAAAACCCTTCTGCCATACGTTTTTCCTACGCGTTGTCGTAGCTGCATGGAGACTTTTTGTTTGTAGAGGATGCCAAAAAGTTGAAGTGGCTGAAGGCAAAGTGGGAAAAGGTTTTCTGCCCTTACCTTAGTTGCTGTTTTTTTTTTTTTTTTAATATTGTCCGACGTCAGAGAAACGTGCTGGATACGAAAAGGCTGCCTTGACTAAGCGGTTTGCAAATTGACCCGGCCCAGAAATATATTTGAATGAAAACTCAGAGCAGGTGCTTTGCCCACCATAACTTCACCTCTCGTTTTGATACCAAATCAGATAATTTTGAAGTTTATTCAGCCTTTGCTATCTTATTGTGCTGCCGATTCTTCCAATTAATTTTCCTCCCCCTTCACACTTTAAATAAGATTTTTTCAAAGTGCCCTGACAAACAGGGCATCAGCTAAATTTGAAATTAACCTACAATGAACCGCATCGATTTTTTTTTCATTTTTTTTTAATTGAGCTTTATGTAATCGCAATACCCTAATACAAATCAAGCTAATAATAAATGAGATTGAAATAAAGATATTTTTCGTATCATACCTTTGGTGATGATGAAAATGATTGCCGTTAGCTAACTTAAATC
Organism: Galaxea fascicularis; assembly: GCA_948470475.1. Taxonomy (NCBI): domain Eukaryota; kingdom Metazoa; phylum Cnidaria; class Anthozoa; order Scleractinia; family Euphylliidae; genus Galaxea; species Galaxea fascicularis. The sequence continues at coordinate 27,205,294 of OX419338.1, forward strand.
CGTGTGGTGATAATACTGAAAACGGTGAAACGCCTACGCCATCAACAACCCTTGCTGCTGTCAGTTGGCCTCTAGTTTCTCCTTCGAATAGCACGTTCAGTTTCAGTTTACTTAACCTTATCTTTCAAATTATACAGTTGACATTTCCTATCAAATTTCCTCCTGCCTTTTGCATTCAATATTGGATTTGCTAAAGAGCTGAAACACAGGCGCCTGCTAAAGCTATTACAAACGGTGATGAACTGTGCTGAGTCATCGCATTAAAATATACAAATCTACTTCATGGGCGCACGTTGAAAAAACGAAACTGAATTGGTATTCGAAAGAAAATGATACGAAATATAGGTTTGTTTGATTGGTGGCGACAATTTAGTTAAGTCATGAAATTTAAGACTTCATTGGAAGGAACTCACCTGTCTAAATAGTACTCTGTAACATAAATTATACGCTATTTAATCAATAAAATTCATAGGATCAAATTTGTTTGGGTCACGTATATCGTGATTTTCAACAGTAAGAGTAGAATAGGCAGTCGTGCCACTAGTGATGGTGGAACTACTATCGTTGCAATATTTCCGGGTTATTTTACCTCTATCGTTCTTTTTGTTTGTTTGCTTTCGGTTTCTATTCAATTCTTTGAGTATACTTTTTGTCCACTCGGCTTTTGTTTCTGTGAGTCTTCCTCTTCCATGAAAAAATAGATAAAAGATAAAAATCATATTTGACTTTCAAATCGCTCACTTTTCTTGAAATCATTCGGATCTGAAATAGCGTTCTTCAAATCAGCGAAAATGTCTGACATCTCTTCCCATCCCGTAATGTTTACTTTATTGCTTCTTTTCTTTTTGCTTCGTTACTTGTTTGCGTGGTTGGTAAAGAGCGCGTTTTTTATAAGTGCACGTGCAGTCGGTTTTTTGACTCGACGTAAGGCATTCATAACTGCGATGACCACCAATTCAAGTCCACTTTATTTTCACAACTGCGTTGTTCTTAAGTATCGTTTTTATTAAAAATCTTCCACCCGCAGGTTCAAACTGATCATGATGGAAATTACATTTTCATAATTATTTATTCGTTACTCACGGGTTTATTAGTACAAAATGCTCAGCTCCCAATCGGCCAAATATAAAATTGCTCATGCATGTGGTAGAGAACCACAATAGCGTCGCAGAGGTCATGGGTTCCATACCCGAACAAATCTGATTTTTTTGTTTCGTTGCTGCTAGCTGCTAAACATGCGTTCGTGAACAACTGCAATAAATATGACATCTTATACAGATAATTAGCGAGGGCAACAATGAATACGTGTGAGCTTGGCTCTTTTCTTACATCTGCAAATTATATTAATATGGAGTAAAAACGAAATGGGTAGCTTGATGAACGTAAACAGCCAAGTCATGTCAGCAGCCTTTGTCGCGTTTCCTCTTAAAATATTTAAGGCTGGTTTTCACTAGCGACGGAGTCGGAATCGGAGTCGTAATCACCGTAATAACCGTCGCTTATGATCTCGTGAAAACTAGATTGTCGGAGTCGCAAGCACTATTTTGGTATCAAACTGTAATCGGAGAGCGTGCGAACAAGCATTGTGATTGGTTGGTTCTTCCGCTTCTGCTTCCGACAAGTTTTCACTGAGTCATAAGCGGAGTCGGAAGAAAATGGAAACGTTCTGATTCTTTCGACTCCGATTCCGTCGAGCTTATAGCTCTGCTTAAAAAGATACAAGTTTTTGTCATAATTAAACGTAAAGCAAACTGAGGTAAGGATTACTACAAAGAAAATAAGACCTCAGCGGTCAGCGGTCGGAAAGTGAAGATGGCGTTCTTCTTTTGTATCAAGAAATGG
>OX419338.1:27212135-27249635 GCA_948470475.1 Galaxea fascicularis
ACTGGATCAAACTGTGGATTTTGATTATACATGTATTTTCTTATCTGAGCAAACTTATTCAATACTAAGAATTTGATCATACTTGCTATGCAGAGCAAGCTTATCAATACTAAAGAATTTGATCACTTTTACTATACAAAGCAAACTTGAATCCAAATTTGGATTTTGATTATACTTGCTTATCTGAGCAAACGTATTCAATACTAAGAATTTGATCATATTTGCTATACAGAGCAAACTTTGTCAATACGAAGAATTTGCCAGCAGTTACCAGCCTATGCAAACTTCATCAATACTATGAGTTTGATCACGTTTGCTAACCCAAGTAAACACTTCAAATTTTCGCTTTTGAGCACATTTGCAACGCTTTGCAAGCTTGCTGGTAGTAATGAGTTTGCGTGTTTTTACATCAGAAGCAAACGCTGTGCAAAAGAGCAAATCTGCTCATTAATGAAGCGTTTTGGTGGTAGCAGCAACAATTTGCACACCGAATAAACTTAATAACAATGCCCCATGTACCAAGATGGAGCTGTAGATAAGATAAAATATCCCTTCGACAATGCCACAATCATAATTCAACTATTGCTTGCTTGTTTGCAATAGCTCCAGGAGTGGACCACTGCCCGTATAAGTAAACCAGAAAAACAACCACGATATGTGGCAGACTTCAAATTTACATGGAAAACGTCCTCGCGTCAAATTTACGATACCTGCGATCTGTCTTCACGTTCCTTTTAGTTCCTTGCAAGTACTTTTCAGTTCAGTACAGGTTAAATTTGGGCTTCTGACTTTTGTGGGCTCCTTTACCCCAAACTGAACGTCCCTCGTAAGACACTGCGTAAAACGAGAGAGGCTGACAACATATTTAAGATGTTCCTGTTCGTATAAGGCGTCACGAAAAGAGCACGATGTATACTGATCGCTGATTGGACATAAAAAAAAAAAGATATAATGGCACAAAATCTGTCCCCAATCAGAAAGATGGACCTTCTGGAAGGAGGGCGTTAAAAAAAAAAATGTATCCAAGGGCTCGCCCGCTCGCCTTACAAACTTTCGCAATTCCCGGTCCGCTAGGTCCCTTCCCGTCTATCTGCCACTGGGTCTCCGAAATAGAAAGTCGAAGAAGTACGTAACTTTATTCTATTGACGGGTGTTCCTGCACTTTTCATCGGCAGAAAAGAAATATCCCGCGATTGGTTGATATTATTATATTTTTTTTTTCAAAAAGGCTTGAGACCTTGTCTCGATACCCAAATCACGCGGATTTGAGGTGTTAATTTTAGACAGTATCATGCCACTCTTAATGGGGTTTATGCTCAACCTCATAACTGGCTTTTAAATGGATACTTCTCGAGGACCTCAGTTCCACAAGAGTATTTCAGAAAATGCCCGATAACTGGAATGGTATTTTGAGACTTTTCTGACCCCTTTTTGCCCTCGTCTACTTAGAATGGTGCCTTGACATTACGGCCGAACACAGTGAAAGTGTAGGACGACCTGTGGTGCCGTCAGTCTGTGTCGTTGCTTATGATGAGCTATATTAAACTATCTTCACTTTTTCGTGTGTCTCTGTTGAAGTTTGAATATATCACACGTCTGTATGAGTGATCAATTATCAACTTGGTAAGGGGTGATGATTATTAGCTGGAGGCTATTTTTGTTTTAAAAAATAATCACAGGGACCAGCGCGAAATGAAAACCACGTTTCGTAGCCGGATGTTAGCCACCCAATGATATCGGGTAATGCTGTGATAGCTTAAAAACATATTTAATCACCTTTACAGTTAAAAGTTGATCCGTAAACGATAGTGCAGTGGTGGCAAGGCAAGGCGAGCGCAAGGTGTGTTTTTCTCTCGCTGTAACTTGAAGGCTTGAGGTGAACGTGAAAAGAAGAACTGTGTAGTGCGGGATACGTAAATACACAGTTTCGTCGTTGCCATCGTTATTCAAAACGGACACCTCGAGAAGAAGGTTACTCAAGTGCTTTTGAGTTCTCGCTACGTTTCAATAATGATGAAATCATTTCGCCGTCGAACGTTCTCCTTTGCAAAGCCGGGGAGACGCCCACAATGAAACGCCGGCGTATGAGAGAAGACCTCGTGCAGCTACTTAAGGCGCCAGGAGCTTCCTCAAAACAGAGGCGGGTGCCAGCCGGTTACCTCCTCGGGAGGACAACAGACTGAAATAAAGTTTGAAGCCATTGACGTGCTTTTGCAGATTTTACTGCATAAAGACGAACTAACTCTAAAGGAGTACACTATCAACGAAAGCAGGATAAAAGTCCTTGTTATTGAAGATACTGAGTTTTAGAGTGAGCCAATACTACCGCCAAGCCAGTTTTAAGATACGTTAACTTCGTTTTGACTTCAAGGTGCCGCATACCAAGTTTCACGTATGGCAGCCGAGAGGATCTACAGCGTCATCAGTTGTGCCTTTAGTTCATGAGGATGTGTATTAGAACTTCTGTTCTATCTCGAACAGTTTTTGATGCACACCTACGAAAGCAGACTATGTAACCGTTGAAACTCGCGAAGTCAAAGGTTTGGTGAAAAAAAAAAAAGCTCAAAATTACAGAGGAAAGCTGCTATCAAGACAGCTTACATGTGTTAATTGAAGGGTGATCAAAAACTTATTAATTCTTCAGTAACTTGTTTCCTAATCTTTAGTCTACTATCGTCACAAAACAACTCCAGTGTGTAGTTGGCATGACGGTAGGTAAGCAAACTCCGTGTTGTGAAATAAAGCCTGTAAGCAAACTGAGTTAGCTTGCATATTGATATGTATTGAGTATAAATTAGTGAAGGCAGGGTTACTTAATCTCTCTGCAATGGTCGGAGGTGAGGCGTAAGTCCCGATTTATTAACTGCTCAAAACGATTAAACAGCACGATACGAAATTCAGTCAGATGCACACAGACAGCACGTCACGTACGCAGCTAGCAAGTCGTGATTACATTTGCAGAATTTCTGTTGATACGTGTTTAATGAGCTAGTGCTTTTGATTGATATTTAATGTGTTCAACATTTTGCCATTGACCGCTTACTTAAATGTTTCTATAAGGAAAATTACCTACAATGGAACCGATTCAATCAGAGGGACGATAACTGTTCAGTATTTTACTCTGTACTTGTTAGTGGTAGCATACATATATAATATCTATGTAGTTAAAAAACCTCTTGTCAAATAAGCAAAGACAACACATAAAAAAAATAGCTATCAACCGAGAGTAAAAAGGTCAGAAAGGTCAACTACAGAAATTTACTAAATGCGTTTGTTATATTGCATTGACTGCTATTATTCACAGGACTACAATCTCGGTCAAAACAAATGAAAAATTTAAGCCCCCCCTCCCCCCCCCCCATTTCAATGATGAAAAAAAGGCGCAGTTTGGTTTGCGCGCGAACTCAACATTGATATGGGGGGGGGAGAGGGGGGGGTTATTTCTCATTTTATTCTGTCCAAGATTGTAGTCTGAAATGTTCGCCTGGGGTGAGGGGGAGGAGACGGCTGACATTTCAGACTACTTCGTCCCCAGTACTGTTGGACGTTTACCCATCGAATTCAGAAACATATATAGACGATAAAAGCCAGATCTCCAATTCTGATGAAGTTCTGTCTTTTCCCACATTATCTGAAAGAATGTTGAGTATTCGTGGAAGGAAAGTTTTTCTTAATTTCTGAAAAGGTAGGGGAAGGGGAAAAAGAGTTTACCATAGCTACCTACAGTTTGAGAGAGGAACTAGTCCCCTTCCCAGACAGCAGACTGGTCTAATATTTCGTGCAAATTAAAAAAAAAATGTGCGAACAGAGAAAATGAGGCCGAAAAGTCGACTTGCTCTTTAGAATTCGACACTCTGTTTGATCTGGGAGCATTTCATGGAAATGACAGTCGCACTTTCAACGGTATTTTTCTTTTCGGCCAAGGCTCAATCGTCGAGAAATTTCCATCCCCAACCATGAAATGCGTCTTATCGACACTGATTTAAACATAAGTTGTTATGTGTGGGTTCTGTATTTCACCAAGCCCAATGGCAAATTGTTGGTGATAAAGAAACCATAAAAGGTCGTGTAACCGTCTATACTAGATTGCGTGCAGACTACTCGTGTTTCAGTAGCCCCCTCCGCTGTGCCGGCTGAAAAATATATGTTTGTAAAGAACAGGTCACGACATTTAACCGGACTGAATCAACAGAAGTTGATGTCTTGGATTCCTGCATGAATGGATGGTAATAACGATTTCAAGGAAGCAATCGTGTACAATGATCATCTATATTTCCCTTGAAGTTTAAAACAAATGGATCGCCCTTTTAAAGCCCAGCAACAGTGGTACATTGTATTAGAGGGCACAGCTTCTACAAGGGTTGTGATGAAAAGAGTTCTTTGACAGTTATAGTGTTGAATTCACAGAAAAAAAAAACAAAAAACAAAACAAAAACATCAGTTAAAAACAGGGGAAATGTCTTGATTGATTATAAGATTTATAAGTAATAATGCAGGTGAACCGAGTGATGGTTTGACTTTCTGGAAAAAAAATCGACGAAAAATGGTAAGCACTAAGCATTGCCGTTGGGGCGAGTGCAAAACGGATTCAAGGTATCGAGAAAGATGGGCTAAATCTCTCAAAGAATTCGAGGAATCCGGGAAGAAAGTCTTCCAGTTCCATTTCCGAAGCCATCCCAAGATATCGAGAAGTGCAGAAGGTGGATAGTGGCGTGTTCGCGGCAGTTCTTACAGAAAAGAATATAACCATAAACACGTACTTATGTGCCCTTCACTGGCCTGGAGAAGAATTTCCCGATCAACTGAAAGCGAATTTTACTCCAGCTCAAGCGAGCTCTCGTCGGTGAAAAGAAAAGCGCCTGCATCAAGAGCGAAGCCAGCAACTCCCGTGAAGAGAGAAAAAATAGTGGATGCATGGACAAGACTCAGGCGAGGAACTGAGCGATTTTAATCCCGTGAATGACAAATTCTAAAGAGGAAAGTGCAACTGTTGTGAAAAGTGTAAATATAAGAGCCCTGTTACAGGGAAATGGTCTTGGATAAGGGAACGCAAACCGTGTTCACGAAGTATATGTTGTCCGCAAAAGTAGAGACAATGATTTTAAAGAACGAAGTTTCGACATGGAAAGAACAGAAATCTAAAATCGTGAGTAGCTTGTATTACGAAGTTATCCGGCCGTGAAGATCCAGAGTTAATAAACACTTTGTTGGTCTTACACCGTCCCAGTTTAAAGTTTTGTCCAGCTTCTTAAATGTTGTCCGGATCTCTTTCGAATTTTGAACCTGGAACGCCGTCGTCTTCGGTAAGAACAGTAAAAGAGCGAACAGAAGTACTCGCGAGCGGCATATTTTCACATGCCGCTCTCACAGAAATGCTAAAATATGTGCGGTACGCAGTTTAGCAGATATTTGTTTTCTGCACGTTCTTATCTGGTTAATTAGGTGTATTGTGGTGTCTGTATGTGCTTCGGTATTTAAGTGGTGTTAAGTATTTTGCATATGGTTATATAAGTGTCTTGTTCATTCATATTCGTTCTTCGGGTCTGTAAACGCCTACAACCCACAATTTCGTTTTGTTTTATTTTATTGCCCTTTCTTTTGCCTTTTCCAGTCATTCAGTCTAATCGATCATATTTGTTTGTTTTTATTTCTATAGTGCGGGGAGTTCGGCCACTTGAGTGCTTTTTGTTCTAAGTCGTCCGATTCTTCAAAGGCCAACCCTCGCCGCGACTGACTAGATGATGGGGAGGACTCTCCTTCTTCAGTTGAGTGTGATTTGCTTTCCATTTGTTTTGCGGAGGAATTTTGTTCCGGCAATGTATGTGTAGGAGTTAAGGGCCGTTTGAAGTCATCCATTAGCTTTTGGGTTTCCACCTTAGACGCCCCTCAGTTTACTCTCGATACCATTTCCCACGGTTATCGGCTTCCTTTCGCCAGCTACCCAGCCCCGTGTTTTTTAAGCAATAATTTGTCGGTTCTTAGGCATCCCGACTTTGTTGTTCATGCAGTTTCTGAGCTTTTGGCCAATGGCTGTGTTGTGGAACATGGTGAACCTCCATATTGCGTTACCCTTTTACAGTTGCGGAAGGCAAGAAGCTTCGCTTAGTGATTGATCTTAGGCTCGTTAATTGTCACCTCGTTCGTTTTAAGTTTTAGTACGAGGACCTTCGTTCCCTGTCACAGGTTATTCAAGAAGGTCACTGGTTCTTTACCTGGGACCTCAAATCCGGATATCACCATGTTGATATTTCTCCAGACCACCAAAAGTATCTAGGTTTTGCTTGGCCCTTTAACGGCCGGCTTAGGTATTTCACTTTCACAGTTTTACCCTTCGGTCTCAGCAGTGCGTATTTTTGTTTTACTAAATTGATGCACCGGTTGGTTAGGCGCTGGCGATCTATGGGTCATGTCTCTTTTGTTTACCTCGAGGACGGTTTTGGTAGTCAGCCTGAGAGGACGTCCGCCGCCGCAGCAGCTTTTATTCAGCGTAAAGACCTTGGCTCTTCTGGTCTCCTTCTTAATGTGGAGAAGTCTCGCTGGGTCCCGATGCAAGTGGGCGAGTGGCTCGGTTTTGTGATCAACACCATTTCTATGACGTTTCGGGTATCCGAAAAGAAGGTCTGCAGGCTCAAGCGGCTTTTGGATTCTGCCATTCACAACGAATCCTCGTCCTATCGTGAATTAGCCAGGATTGCCGGTTCCATTGTTTCGATTGCCTTAGCCGTTGGGGCTATTTCCTGTCTTCTGACTAGGCAGATGTACTTAGCTATAGAGTCTAGGTCGGCTTGGGATCACAATTTTTGCTTCCCTTTCGCTCTTTTAGAGGAATTGAAGTTTTGGTTTTGAGTAGTAAAGGGGGTCACTTGGGCACATTCAAAAAAATTAATTAAAAGAACAATGGGGTGAGTATTCCCTAGGGACAGAGAACAATGGGGATATGGTAATTATCACGTGCACAGCACGAGGGCAGGATGGTGGCTATGACGTCATCAGAGGGGTCAAAGTCCAGGATTTCGCAATAGGGTTGAGTAGGTATCAAGGAATGACATCATCACATAGGCATGTGAAAGAGATTGCTCAACTCCATGGCTTGTCCCGCATCGTCAGCTCTTTATTTCAAGAAGCACTGGCGTGATGAGGTCTTGAAAAATAAAATTGATTCTAATCGAAAAAACTAGCGGGAATGAATGTGTTTATTCAAAGTGCAGAGTTTACCGCTGTCCTTCACGGTCCCAGGACGTCTCCTAAGTAAACCCGCTGACCGGGGAACTTGTTTTTAGGTCGGCCATGTTTTGTGCTCTGGCACGCTGCTAACGATTTGTGGACAAATAGGCTTAGTTTATCGCCTTGTTGAGTTCTTGTGAGTATTGTCGCTTAGTTTACTGTGTTTAGTTGTACTGTTTTGTCATTTTCTGTATCTCATTTTATTGTAGTATGGTTCCTTCATCGTTGACATTAAAATCTATGTACATCGAGAAGGCTGTTTCTTCACAAAGAGATCAGCTGAAAATGTAAACAAGAATGTTTAGCGTGAATCAACGAATTATACTAAGTTTGTAATTCCAGTGTGTAGAGTGTATTCTTATCCGAATGATGAAATCAAACGAATGTTTTGCGTGCTTGATCAAAATGAATTTATAAAGTCTACATGGAAGATGAATTTATCAAACTTATCACGCGGTGTTTTGTCGGCAGAACCACGCGCTTCGCTCTTATTGTGAAATCAGAAGTAAACACGGTTTTTTGATTCGAGTTTTACCTTGGCTTATTGTAGAAAAACCGAAAACTTGAATCAAAGCGCCAACGGAGAACCATCTTCGATTACGATGGAAAGATTGAAAGCTAATGCAGTTCCAGTTTAGTTCAGTTTATTTATGAAATGTTTAATATTACAGAGAGACACAGCGAAATGTGAATATAAATGAATAGACAGCGGCGCAGAGGGATCGAGACAAGAATAGTTCATTAGATGTTATTGTTGTCCCTCGAACCTTTACATGCAAATTTCAGTCACACGCTGATTCACTTGCAAAACATGTTATTGTGGTCAACAGGTCACTGAGACGAGAATACAAACATCTTCTCTTAAAGTTACCCACAATCATTTTTACCGTAACAGTTTTATGAAGTTGTATTCGGTTCCCATGGGCGTCTCGCTTCCTCGAGGTCAACTCTCAATTATAGGTAAACAAGGGTCAGTTTACGTTGTTTCAAACGATCAATTGAAGCGCACGACTTATGATGATGAATTACACGGACTCGAAAATTAAACACACAATACGGAGACTTAAAATGCAGTGAATTTCAAATGAATAAAAGTCAACCGCATTTCTTTCAAGCAATTTCAAACGCTTTATTGCATTATACCCAGGCCATAACTGAACGTGGGACGTCAACCACAGTTTGCAGTCTGGGTTGCTCACAATGCGCAAAGGTGCCCACCGTTAACTCTGTGTTGCTCTGAGCTGCTCTTTAATAGCTCAGAGTTGCTCTGTGTTGCTCTGAGCTGCTCTTTAATAGCTCAGAGCTGCCCTGTGTTGCTCTGAGCTGCTCTTTAATAGCTCAGAGTTGCCCTGTGTTGCTCTGAGCTGCTCTTTAATAGCTCAGAGTTGCTCTGAGTAAAATCATTCGGTGTCCACCGAATAACTCTATTGACTCACGGCAATGTTGCTCATTGATTGCCCAAAATTGCTCGCAACATTGTAGAGACGGTGGAGAATGATTCCGACAAATTGTAATTTAAAAGTAATCGATTCCCCCACAAGTCAGCTTGGGTACCCAGTGTAAAACGTAAGACCAATAAAAAATCGCCATCATCAGTTCTCAACATAAGAATCATCATCTTTATTAAGTACAATGTTAGTTCGTATAACTTGCACTGAATTCGTAAAGAAATCCCTATCGAAACCATAAAGCGGCTCTAAATCAGGAAAACTGATCTACTGACTCTCCACATTGATCTTTCATCGATGTCTTAACAACTGAATACAGAAATTCACTCCTGACTGTCAGTCGCTGCAGATCTCATTTGATTTTTTAATTTTGCTCAAGTGTAAAAAGGCTCGTAAAGCTTTCTCTTCCCTGCTTCAAATGTTACGTTGTCGTCATTAGTCGATGTTTCTTCAGTAATATCTTCCAAGTCAAACAGATTGTTCAACAGATACTTTCGCTTACTGACGGCAGCTTCTACAGCCTCCGTATATTCCATTTCATCGTCTTCCATAAAGTTGCGTAATGTTTTCATGACCTTTCTGTGCACCGAGTCAGTTTTTAGGTTATGATACCACCTCAGGTAATGTAAGTACAAGTGTCGTAGCTTTTTGCGGTAAACAGGAAGCAGAAGGTTAGACGCTTGAGCCTGAGCATCATCCTTTGACAAACCCCGGCGTTGATATTCTTCCACCTGTTCTTCCCGAGCTGAATTCAGGTCATTTATAACTTCTTCTCGTAGTTTTTCCCAAGGATCAACTGTCTCATTTTCTGTATCACTATCGACATTTTGTTCGTTACTTTCGCCTTCGTTCTCATCATTATCATCATCATCATCACCATCGTCCCAGTCCTCGTCAAGGTCTTCATTTACACCATTTTCTTGCGTATTGTCTGCTTCGTAGGTTTCAGTTCTTCGTTCGAAGTTTTCTTCCTCATTTGAAAGACTGGTCATTTCTTCTTCTTCACCATCAAATCGTTTAGGACAACTCACTGCCTCGTGTCGAATTCTGTTAAATTTACGGCTAAATGCTCTCCGACAAAATTGACAAAAATGCATCATTCTCTCGCCGTCGTAACTCGATGGAGGTTTAATAAGAAATGAACAAAAAAACATTCGTCCATTTAATTTATAAGGCTGAGTCACTCTTTTCGAGTGTCTAGGAACGCTAAACAACTGACGCGGAGGAGTGCGTGTCTGCAACGACTGACTCTCCACGGGACACACAAAACAGACGAACTTAGCGAATCCTTGTAACCTCCTTGTGTGTCCCGTGGAGAGTATTGTCGTTTTTGCTCGGACGTCTGGGCCCAGGCGGGATAGCCGGAGGATTCCTGTTTGAGCCTCAGCCAGGTGTTAACGTACTCGGCGAAGAGACCGTGGCGTCGCTGAGGGAAATGCCACACCTCGTGGATCCTCACGATACGGTACCCTTGCTCCACGGCTTGCACCAGTTCGGGCGTGCACCACGTACCGGTGAACTGACGGTCGTCGTCGTCGTGGGAGCATTGATGGGAACGGTCGTGCAAGGGTTTGGGCATTTCTTCCGCCAGACAGGTACGACAGAGTGGGAAGGTCAGTTTGCCACCACTGCGATGAGGCAGGACGGGATGGTAGAGACCGCGGGGTGCCACCACGTCCACCTTGGCCAGCCCGAAGTAATGACCGATGTCCTGGTCCTCGGGTCGTGTGAGGACGGTGGGATGACCGACGGGGTACTCGTCGTACTTGTTGACGGTGGGGTACAAGGAGGTGACGTCCACGTAACGGATCTGTTCTCCCACCGTGGGATCGACCTGGTAGTGGAGCGTGGCTGCATTGGTCCTCCCACCGAAGAAGGCCTCTCGGGGTTCCAGGGGCGACACGAGATGCAGGTCGGTCAGAAAGGTCTGGAGAGTGGCATCCTGCTGTACTCGACGGTCCTACTCGCACTCCCACTCCACGACCACGGTGTAACCGGCAGCACGCAAGGCCTCCTCCTTGGGGCGGGTGACCTCCCTCATCTCGCCAAAGGTGCGGTCGGGGTGGAGTTTGGATTTGGAGGTACGGTCGGGAAAGCAGGACGTGCAACCATGCCACAGACAACCGTGGAACTCGTATACAGTGTTTTTGGAATCGTCGTAACCGTCCACCAGATGACGTCCGATTAACCGCACTTCGCCACCGTTGTTGGCGTGACGAATGAAATCGCTCGTCACTCCAGCTACGGGCGTGTCGGGGTAGGCCGCTGCCATCATCTCGTCCTCTTCCAGAACCTCCGGCGAGTTCTCTTCCCGGTGCAGGGCCCGACGCTGGGATTCCTGCCATGCCAACCACTGCAAGGCCTTGAAGGAGTGGTTGGAGCGTGCCCCGTGCCAACCGCGAGGGGGTTCGACGGCCACGGTGTCGGGTTTCAGGAGTTTCTTGCGCCAGAAACGATGACAGGCCGAGGCGATGGTGATGCATTTCTCCATGGGACGAAACTCGGCTTCGGCGTAGAACTCCTCCTGGAACTTTTGGCACCCGCCCTTGAGAAGCTTGACGTCCGAGACGCAGTACGCTTCCATCTCCCGACGAAGGTTGAAGACGTAGCCGCGACGGACTTGGTTGTCGTACCAGGTCTGGAAGGCGGCCTTGGCCTTGGAAGACATTCCGTCCGGATCGTAGAACTCGGCGGCTGGCATGGGCCCCTCGTAGTCCTGGTTGGGCAGGGTGTTGAAGAGATGCGGGAAGTACCCTTTTTGCAGCTCCGTCAATCCGAAGGTGGCAGGGAAGTTCTTGAGGGGCATGGGCAGGAAACACAAGGAGTCCTTGAATGTCAGCAGGTCGGAGCGGAGAGAGAAGATCTTGACCCCCACGGTGACTTGATCGGTGACTTCGCGATGAGTCCGGTACAAATGTTTGAGAACGAACATCCCGTCGTACCCCTTGAAGTTGTGAAAGAGGATGATGACGGAACGGTCGTCCCCGTCTTCATCCACGCACAGTTCGTCGAGGTAGTCGAAGAACTCCGAAGTGCAGTCCACTCCGTAGAAGGTGTGTGTCTGCTCCTCCTCCTCGGACTCAGCGCAAATCAGGATGGGGATCTGCTCTCCGTCGGCGGTGGTGTAGGCCTCGTAGTCCGCGTAGACCAGGAGAGGTGGCTGACGTTCCACTCGAGCCGTGCCTTCTTCGACGTCCATAGAGACGACGGCCCGAGTACCCACGCTGTTAAGGGGAACGGTCTTGAGACGCGGAGCATCGCAATCCTCACCCTCGGGTTGGATGTAACATCGGTGGGTGGCCACTTCCACGCGTTGGGTGCAGTAAGGGCATTCGGACCAACCGCATCGGTGTTTCGGATGTTTGCCTCCCACATTGTACTCCTTCTGACAGGTGGTACATTTTTTCAAGGTGTGGCAGAGGGACGAGGCGCGTCGGTTGGCGGCACCCCGGTAATGTTGGGCCAGGCACGCATCCCCGAAGAACGAACGATGGCAGAGATTGCAAGGGACGGTGGGGCGAGGATGTCTCGTCGTCCGTTTGGCGGACACGTGATCGGGACAGTTCTTGGTGCGGCAAGCACCGCACCACTTACCCTGGCACGGATGATGGGCGTAATCCTCTTTGTCGTAGCCGCGGTCGCACTTGTGGCAATAGTAAGACCGGGACAGGAAGGCGGAGAACGAGTTGCACCCGTCGTAATGACGATCCGACTTGACCAGCAAGATGAGCTTGTCGGATTGGGTAGGACCCTTGTAAATGATACTATAGGGAGGGTCGACGGTCATCACTTTGATCTGGTAGCCGGGCAGGGCAGCTTGGAACTTGGCCAGCTCGTCCAAACCGCAGGGACCTTCGGGGACACCCGCCAAACGATGGAGGTCACGAGCCAATCGAGCTTGCAAGGGACGACCTTGTCGGAGATTGCGGTAGTTGGGACCGCGTGCACCTTCGTCGGCCAGGGCTTGCATGGTGACGATGGCCCTCGCGCAACACAGATCATCGTCATTTTTGATGGTGACGATGCACCGTTTGTCTATTTTCTTGAGGGCAGCGGTGGCGGCACGATAACGTTTGCCGTTTCCTCGACCGGGAGCCGGTGTGCGGATGAAAGTCAGTTCCGTTTGCAGGGGCGTGTCTGCATCAAAAGACTCGTTGGAATTGAGTTTGCCCGCCAACGTGTGTAGGTACGTGTTAAACCGATTGCTGCCGTCTCGGAACTCTTGGACCGTGAAGGTGGCCGACTGAAAAGGGTGGCGAAAGGTATCCGTGGTGGTCTGCAGCACAAAGTGCAGGCGGTGGTGAGGCTCGATGGTAGGGTCCTCCTGGATTTGGTCCATCACGGCACGATGGAGGGCACCCGTTAATTCCTCTCCCAAATTATCGTCCCGCGTCGGGTCTCGACGGTGCGTCAGGGTGGCATCGAACACGCGTCTGTCCGCCACGTTTTTCCAGCGTTGGCGCGGAGCGGTGGGCACGAGATGAAAATCGAACAAATTCCCACCTGCTTGATTCCTGGCCTCGACGATGTCCATCATTTCATTCAATTCCTCGTCTGTCACGTGGTCGGTCCAATCCATAATGGTCACTACTGCTTGCAAGAGCACACACACGAAAAAATGAGTGCTCTCTCGTACGCGCCGGGTCTTATATACGCGATGCATTTTGTGACGTCACGTCACCATGTCGATCATTGGACGTCAGAGTCTGAATGGGGGTATCCCTCCAACTGGCGCGAAAGCAGAGGGTTGGCATGGCAATGTGACGTCACGTCACCATGGCGAGGCATTGGACGTCAGAGTCAGAATAGGGGGATGGGGGGGTATCCCCCCGACTGGCGCGAAAGCAGAGGGTTGGCATGGCAATGTGACGTCAGAACCCAGAGTGTATAAGAAGGGGACGAGTGCGAGCACCGCCATTTTCACTTCTTCTCGAGTCTTCGAAGATGACCGAAGAAAGCGAGCGCGTGATGATTGACGGTGAGATGTGGGAGTTGGCTCCCACGCCTTTGAGCAATGATCATTGTGTCATTTGTCTGGAGAAATACAAAGGACCGATGTACCGAGGAGGTCCCATTCGTCCACGGAAAATGGCCTGCTGTGGTGTGGCGATCCACGAGCCGTGCGTGAGGCAGCTCCTGGATCACACGCCGGACGGAGTGACGCCCCGCTGCCCGCATTGCCGAGAACAGAGACCCATACCGCACTCGCCGTGCCAGTGCTCTTTCTGCCGAGGAACCTCACCCTGACGACCCGGACCGCTCCACGGACAAGACCCAAGGGTGTTTTTCAACCCCCGCCTTAAATGTCAAGAAAGTCAATGACCACACATATATACACGTCGTGTGTTTTTTTTTTATTGAATTCATAAACCTAGTTTTACTTTAGCGTGCATGATGTTTTTGACGATGGCTTCCGTCCACGTCTTCTTGCCCGGTAAATTCTTGATCTTTTCGATCATTTTCTTGTCGGCTGCATGCTTGTCTTTCAACGACTTGGCCTTGTCGTAATCGATGTCGTGTTGCTTGGCAATGCGATCCAATCGGTTGATCCCAGGATCCCCTCGGGCTAGACGTTTCTTGAGATGCGTACCCGGTCCCATGTACTGATACCCAGGCCAATGAAATTCGATGCCGGTCTTTCCCAACCATTTCTGCACGTCTAGACCGCGTCCTCTCTGCCCCCGCTTACGTTTGGAACGTCTCACCACCCGTCGCCGTCCGACCACTCTTCCCATTGTTTCGTGCGGTGAGGTAACGGTCGTAAGTTCCGTAACGGTCGTCTACCGTCCCAATCTGATTCGTCCTCGTCCGTGTCACTGCCTTTTGTCCCCTTGAACTTCTCCCGGAGGGCACGTTCCATGATCGACTCCATGGGGGCTTTGCTTTTGCCTTTGCCTTTGCCTTTGCCTTTGGGTTTGGGAGTCGGTTTCAATTTCTTGATGGCATCGGCGAAATCCTCATCGTGGAAGGGAAAGGGACTGGGATCGCGTCCACTCGGACCCGGCTGAGGGGAAAGGGGTGGTGGTGGTGGTGGAAACGGTTCGTCGTCTTCGCCAAAGGTCAGCGGTCTGGGTTTGCGTTTTGGTTTGGGTGGAAGTGACGGCCTGCGTTTGGGTGTGACGTTGGTCTGACCGGGCGCAGGTGTCGAACTCGACTTGGACGGACCCATTGCGCGGACCATTCGTTTCATCCACTTGTGAAGGGAAGGGGTCACCAGTTCGTCCCCCTCGAAGGGATCCTCTTCCTCTTGCGCACCGGCGGAGCTGGGTAGATTGAATTGTCTTATCTTGTTGGACGCTCGAGCGAAAGCGCGCGATACGGGTAACAGTTTGGCCATCTTCTCGTCCGGCGTCAAGGTGGGATCGCGCAAGAGACGTCGTTTCTTGGCTCCTAATCGAGCAGCGTTGGTGAGAGCGGCATTTTCCGTCAAATCCGCTTTCACTTGAGCTACGGTCTGAGGGTCTTCACTGGCAGGGACCAGAATGAACTCTTCCATCGCACGCGTAGGTCTCCAGAATGATCCGACAGGCGTCGCACACTCCCTTTTCTTCTATTCGGGGATCGTTCCACACCAAACGACACCTCGGACACAACAAAACTCCTTTCAAACGATGTACGAGAATGGTCAGTTTCAGGTTCTCGTCGGTTCTCTTCTCCAACTGGGCTTGCAAGTGACTGATTTTCAGATTACTCTCTTTCAGGAGATCGATCAAGTGAGGTAATGACATGTCTGCTTCAACGCTTGCCAAAATCCACTTCCCTTTTGCGCTTGGAGAACCTTGCGTCTCTTCAACACGCTGTCTTTGCGCCGGACCAACTGTCGCAAGGGTGTTTTGTACCTGCGGAGACGAGCCACGACCGACGGAGGTACCGCGTGATTACCGCGCAACGTGTTCATCACGATCTCGCTCACGGCGTTGATCTGATCTTTGTTGGCATGTTGCAAAATGTCTTTACGTGTCTGATGTTTGGCCTCGTCCAAGAGAGACCTCAGGAATCCCCACTGTCGTCGAATGCGTTTCATACCGTCTGATGGGTGGGAGGGTGGTGTGGACCGTTTTTATCGCCGTGTCATCCCTCGGTCCTTCAAAATTTGCATGACGTCGTGAACACCCCTGA
The DNA here is from genome assembly GCA_948470475.1 of Galaxea fascicularis. Classification (NCBI taxonomy): domain Eukaryota; kingdom Metazoa; phylum Cnidaria; class Anthozoa; order Scleractinia; family Euphylliidae; genus Galaxea; species Galaxea fascicularis. The sequence continues at coordinate 27,227,927 of OX419338.1, forward strand.
CTTGACGATCCGCGTCCTCTTCCATACTACGCAGCAAGTGCGGGAACTCCGATTCTCGAGCACGGGCGTACTTGTCGTACGATATCCCTCGGTCGAGTAGATACAAGAGATCATCTAAAAAATCATGTCGGGCGGTGTCTGGATGCGTGTGCTCCAATTCGTCCTCGATGACCTTGTATAATGCACGTTGGAACTGAGATCTTGTCACCACCATGGTTTCCGCACGAATGAAGGGAGCGGACCCTTCTCCCGGCCTTTTTATTACATGATGGTACACGTGTCAGCTTTCTTGGCGTATCCTTTCTTTTGGACCCACGAATCGTAGGAGTCGTTGCTTCCGCTCTGACGATATTCCTTCTTGATGCGTGCCACCATCTGTTGGTCCTGCTTTTTTTCGGCCTTGGTACATACATGCCACATTTTAGGATCCGTGAGCAATTCGAACCCTTTCTTGACATCCACCACATAAGGCATCATACCACCACGCTGCTGCTGCTGCTTTCGACGTTTCGTCGTCGTTGTTTTCTTCTTCTTCTTTTTACTACCAACTCGTCGACGTTGGCGTGGTTTCGCCATACTGATGAAGAGGAAGGGGAATGCGTCTCTTTTTATCGTCTGGAGATCCAACCGTCCAAGGCTTGCGTCGTTTTCTTCAATCCCGATCGCGCTGTGCCCTTGGCTTTGCGTTTGAGGGCGCTCATGGCTTTGCGCTTCAGAGCGATCAGGGCTTTCTTGGCCCCCGCTTTGGCCACCGACCCTGCCACGCCCACGACCGCTGCTTTCCCCAAGGCTTTCAAAACCGGAATGACCACTGCGGTCGCTGGGATCGCACCACCTCTTTGACCTCGTCTTCTTCTTCTTCTTCGTTTGCGTCTACCGGTCTTGGGCATGTCTCTATTCGACGAACCACTCCAAAGGTAACAATTTTCCACTGCCGGATTGATTCGATGTGTTCGGTGTCGTGTGTCTCGACGAATTGCGATGCACTTCGGGTGGTCGTCCGTCCTTATACACGATGGTCGTGGTATGCGTCTCGGTCACCGAATGAGCCCCGCGACGTCCGATCCTACGACGTTGTCCTTCCACGACTCTGTCGTAATTTCTTCTCAGACTGCGTGTCGGAACTCTAGCGGCCGACCCGGGTGTCGGAGGAGTACGACGACTGGCAGCGACGGATCCCGGTGCACTGGTCGTCGGGCTAGGTGCACCCCAACTGGGAGGAGAGCGTCGTGGCGTTCCCAACGAATCGTCCGAATCTCTGGGACGTCCTCGTCGGCTCGTGGTGGTCGTGGTCGTCCTGGTCATGGCCCCCGTTCGACGACGTCTATTCTGTCGCTCGACCAAGGCTCTCAAACGAGCCGGTGGGTCCCCAAATCGACGAGCGTTGCTGGCCGCTCTGGCTCGTGCCACTCCATCGGGTGGTAACGAGGACGCGGCTCCCACGGCACCGGACGGTGGTACCGACGCACCGGACGGAGGTGCCGACAGACGTCGTTGTCTTTCTGCCTCGCGTGCGGCGTCGAACGAACTCATGCTTCTACGACGTCTTCTTGGGTTTGTAAAGTCTAGGGTAGGTGCCTTTCTCTTTTAAGATGTGCGTCCACAGGCGATGATCGTCGGGCGTTTGCGCGTGAAAATCCATCACCAAATAACCGTAGGGTCGACTCGTGGCTTTCTGAAAGACCGTCATGACATCCTTCCAGTTTTTAGGAAACGCTTGTAATGCCACCGTGCGCACACCCACCGTATCGCGCGGGTTCTTGAAGGCCACGATGTAATGCACGTTCCTCGAGATGGTCTTGGCGAATTTACCGGTGGGAAAACCATCTTGGGTGATGTAGATCACCGAGACGTTGCGGTGATGAGAATGTTTGGTGAAAATGTCCATGACCGTCTTGTCGTTCCCGCACTCGTCCATCAAATCGTCCATCACTAATAATCCACCTCCCGTCGGACGGAACCACTCGTCCAAATCCTCTACCGTCGGCACACCTTCGTGAAAATGGATCTTGGGTTTGGACGTCTTGGCCATCTCCTGGAATTTGTCTTGCATGGCCCCGCAACAATAATGCACGTTGGGTTTCAACCCTCGAAAATAATGCGTCGCATCGTGGAGGAGTTTGGAAACGAACACCGTTTTGCCGCAATTGGACGGTCCGGCAATCAACACGCTGCACGGTGTCTGAAGAACTTCATGCCTTCAACTCCAAAGCAAATGATCAAATGACACGGGGGTCCATCCTAATTTCTTTCCTCATCGGTTCAGGGTGAGAGGTCGAAGGATTTACGTGTGCTCGAGGTAATGTTGGACGTTGTCCTTTATGCCTTTGAAGGCTTGTTTCCCCAACAACGCCCCCAAGGACGCAAAACTAGGAGCGGGTCCGGACAGGACCATACTCATGCCTTCGGCGATCTTATCGACCAATCTCGGTTTCTTCCGACGAAACCGGGCTCCGCCGCGTTGGTTCTTCTTCTTCTTCCTCTTTCTCTTCGTCCGGACCCTACGTCGCGGTGTGGTCTTCATGCCTTCAACTCCAAAGCAAATGATCCAATCTCACGCGGGTCCACCCCAATTTCTTTCCTAATCGGTTCAGGTAAGACGTCATGGTCATGCCGCGGGTGATGGGTAATCGATAACGTCGATGTTCCACGGGCAATTTTCGCATGAAACTGTTCAACGTCACGTACTCCTTCACGCCGATGGGTCTCGGTCGACGTTTCGTCAAGGCTTTTTTCCTCAGGGGTTTCTTCTTGCGCGCCACGGGAGGTCTCGTTCTTTGCGCGACCGGTCGATCCCTCTTATCGGGGTCGGTTTCGTGTCCCGGTGCCGCATACTCCGTTAATAGTTTATCCCAACCCGGAGGAAGACTTGCGTTCATGACGAGTGTCGAAGTCAAAATGAATGAGGCAGAGACGAGTGGCGTGAACTTAACAAGACTTTTTATTGATAGAACTCCATATTCTCTACGGGTGGACTGCCAACCCGTCTACAAAGAACACCACCTCCCGCGTGTCTCCACCTCGCACCTGACGGGAGGGAGACGTGCCTTATATATCCACGTCTCGCCGACCGGCTCGGCCTTGTGGGAAATCTCTCAAAAGACCGTATCGCCGCACTCTTCCTCGTCCAACGATCGCCACATGGCGCGCATGTCCAATAACCGTACCGGAATGGTATTGCCTTGGAAAAGAGCGGGCTGTTCGCGTTTCATCCTTTCCCACACCAACGTGTCTTTCACCGTCTTCTTGAACCATTGAGCAATCCTGTGATCGTTCTTCACGTAATCGTGAGTGGTGAACATGGACAAGAACCCGTCCATGGAGATGCCCGTGGCACGAACGATGAGAAAAGCCAATGCGTACATACCGCAACTCTGACTGTCGATGGCCTGCAAGGTCTTGCGACTTTCTCGTACCGCCCAGAAATGGTCTCGCGTCCACTTTTCGAACCAGGGTATGTCGTACCGAGTCACGTTCATCCCAAAACTATCCATGATTTCGCAGGTCTCGTCTTCTGTCCACACCCCCAACCAATGCGAACCCTGTTCCTCCCGACGATCCACATTGACGATGTACCCTTGAGGATGCGCCTTCGACGGCGACGAGGGTAAGGCATCGCTGGCAAAGACCCCCGCAAAGTAGGGTCGCAACCGGGCGTCGTGTTGCGCCAACGTCTCCAATTGTTGCGTCGTGGTCGCCACGAACTCCATGTCTCTTCTGTCGTCGGAGCGGACGTTCACATGCCATTATAGGTTTCGTAAAGGACACCCCCTTCCCGCGTGATCTTCATGACGTTTTCGAATTCACCCGTCACGCAGATGGTGATGGCGTGGCCTATGCCCGCATTGAACCTGGCTTGGATGCGATGATTGCCCTGGTTCTGCGGATTCATGAAGCGACTGTCGGTATCTCCGCTCTCCACGTTGTTGAAGCAAAAGATGGTGCAGTTCTTGTGATACCCCCAATCCTCGGGTCTCACCAATGGTTTTCTGCCTCTCTTCAAAGCCCCCGTGTCGTACAAGAAGCGATGATACCCATCGTAGTCTTTGCTGGTATTGTTGTGTTGCAGTTCCAAAGTACTGGTATGCGGGTACTCTTCCCCGTTGATCAACTGTTTGATCCATTCCACGCCAAACGTCCGAAAAGCGAACGGTGAGTAACCGATCGTGCCGTTGAAGGCTCGACTGTCCAGAAAATACACGAACACGCGGTTGGGAATCCGTTGTTCGAAGGTGTCGGCTTTGTCGAAGTTGGTCTCGCCGTCGGGCAGCGTGAAGGTGCGGGTCTCGTACCGCACCACCGGGTACTGCATGTAGTGGTTGGAATCCCTCAGATGGGTCAGGGTGTTGTACAACGGAGCTTTCAGACGTAACGACGACACGTACATTTTCAGGTCCACATCGTCGGCCACCAATCGTGGTGCCGTGCCACCGTACGTGAAATACGCGGGTTCATTGAAGTGCATACGAATCAGCACGCGAGTGTTGGGTGGCAAGGGTTTGTTCAGATGAAAGACTTCCACCAACGGTTTGAAGACCAACGTGCGACGCACACCACCCGTGTACAAACTTCTTTCCTTTATCACACCATCCACGGACGTTTTCGCTGTGCCAGTCAGACCCCTGTAATCGGCATGCGGTGTGGTGCTGTCATATGTGTTGGCGGCGTAGACATTGGGCACGTTCAAGGCGCCAGGTATGAAGCCTTGCGGTCGAAGGACGGATACGGCATCGTCCTCGTCGTGGTTCAATATGGTCTGGAGCATGGCGTTCAGTGCGTACGTGTCCGATTGCACCGTGGTCAACACCCCATTGACGTAGACCGACACTTGCTTGAGCATGGTGTGACACAGATTCTGACAGGGATAGGTGTCAGCAGCGATGTTGCCGCCACCCGCCGCTTGCAACCGCAACTTTAGCATGAAGAAACTCGAACTCAGATCCACGTACTCCGTGCTGGGTTTGATCTCGAATTCGATGGGGTTGATCTGTCCGCTGACCGAGGGTGGTATCTCCACGACACGTCGCGAGGCCACACTCTCGTCCACCGGAGGGACGGTGAAGAGTGCAAACTTGGGATCGACGTTCGGACCCAATCCGATACGTTTGACGGGTCTTTCCCATCTCGGATCGGCCAGATTCAGACCTTCGGCCAACCGACCGACGTTTCTTGGGCGTTTTTGTCCCTTGGGCATGGTGGTCGCTGTGTACGTTCCAAAGAGTAGGAGCAACTGATTGAACGTCGGCTCGATGCTCCCTCCTTTATTTCATGAGACTGTGCGTGTAGACCCGTCGTCGGTGATGATAGGGTCGCACCGGTCGCATGGGAGGTTCCATGAACCCACCACCGCGTTGCGACCGTTTCGCGTAGTAGGGGACCATCCGTCGAGCCCACTCGATCTCTGGCGGCAGAGGTCCCCACACTGTCCCACCGCGTTGCGAGCGTTTTCTACGCTGCCGTTTCTTCGTTTTTCGTCGTCTACCGGGCATGCTCTCCACCATCGAATGAAGGGTTCTCACCCCCTCTCACGAGAATATATCCCCTCGGGCATACGGTTTGGCACGTTTCTTCTTCCTTTTCGTCTTTTTTCTTCTCCTCGATCCGCTTCCACTTTGACCTTCTTTGGGTTAATGCGGTACGAAGATACGCAACCTCCCTCCACTCATGGTCTCCGGAAAGACCGGTTCGTATCGCACGGTACTACCGTGTCCGCTCATCACTCCACGACGAATGACGATCGCGCTCAAGGGACGCGTCTAAAATGCAAGGTGACGGTGGTGATCCCTTCGCCCAATTCGGCCAGTCCCCCTTCAGGTTTGCCGATGGCGACTTCCACCACGTCCAATTCCGTGTTACGGACATCGATGTGTTGCATGTTCTTGGGTTCGTAATAGACGAATCCCTCCTTGTTCTCATGTGTCACGGGTACTTGACGCAACAGGTCGGTGATCTGTCCCCCCAGGATGGTTCCGCGTCCCACGTTGCTGTAGACGTAGACCATGGAGTCTTTGGCCACGCCGTCCTCCCGGACACGTGATTTGGCGAAGAACCAATCCCGGTTCAAGATGAAACGGTACCGGGCATGATTGCGAAAACCAAACCACTCATAAGAAGTGACGGAGTAATGGACGGGTCCCTTCAAATCGGCGGTCCTTTCCGACGAGATGTACGGTGCCGTGTTCACGGCCTTATTGTATTTGGGGTAGAGGATCACATGAGGTCCGTAATGCCATTCGTTGACCGCATCCCCGTCAACACGCGAGACGCAGCCGATGAGTTCCGCAAACTTACGTGTAATATTCAATTCGAGTTGAAGGTCGTCGTCGGTGCCAGACCAGTCGACCTCCATGTATTCTTCATCGTCATTCCATTTCAACAAGGGGTAACCTCGTACTCCCGTGTCTCGTCCGTTCACCCATTTGGTTCGTCGCAGTGTGTACTCATTGCCCGCGCTGTGCCAATAGAACACGTCAAAAATGTTGCGTTCCAGCAATAGTTTCAATCGTTTCATGAAGGTCGCACCATCGTTGACCGAGTCGGACTGCATGACTTCCCCCATCGTCACCCAATTCGTTGGTCGATGTACTGCAGTGGAGCCGTTGTAGAGACATATCACGACGCGGACCAGGATACTATCGGCAGGAATTCTTTTTAACAAGGCGGTTCTATCCAATTTCGCGGGCACCGCGGGTCGCGGTACGGTGATGGAACTCAAGGCCACTTGCCATCCACTGCCGGGCAGACGCAACCGGTACGGTAACTTGATCTTGTAATCGTTGTTTCGATTGGTATCGTCAAACTGAGCGCCCCCTCCATTGCTGGGAAGCGTCAAGTAAAGACTTTCAAACTCTTCTCCTCCTTCTCCTCTTCCTTGAGGCATCGTCGATCCAACTGTTGTACTTGGCAGGCCACCCTTTCCAACTGACGAGCATCCGACCGGGTCTGCGTTTTAATACCTTGTCCACACGCCACAACGTCTTCTCGTCCACGATCACTTTTTGTAAATCTTGTTCGTAAAACGTCCCTCGTAACGGGGTACCGTCCATTTCTTCCACGCGGTAAGTGTTCACCGGACCGGGCACCACCCGCGACACCACAAACACTTCTTCCGTCCATTGAGGCAGATAACCTTTCTTGAAGGTTCGTACCCTCTTGCTCAACCGAACCTGATTGCCCACCTTGAACTTGGCTTTGGACGGTTTACCCAGTCGTTTGCCGTACAAGGTTTGCCACACTTGGGCTTCGTTGACCTCCGTGACGTCTCGGGGTGCCATGCCGATGCTATGGTGCACGTCCGCATTGTACGCTTTCACCAAAGCCGGTAGTACGTCCAGGTACGTCAAGGTATTGGCGGCCGTAAAGTAGCGGTACATCCGTCCCTTCAACGTGCGATTGAACCGTTCCACCACACTGGCTTTGGCATCGCCGTGCGTCGAAAAATGTTCGATGCCTTTCTCTTTCAACCAGGTCTGTACCTTGGTGTTGTAAAACTCTTTACCCTTGTCCGTTTGTAAACGCTGAGGTTTACGTCCACTGGTCTTGAGAATGTTCTGAAACGCTTTCACCACTTCCTCTCCGGTCTTTTTCTTCAAAGGACGGACCCAGGCAAATTTGGACAAGACGTCGACGACCGTCAAGAGGTACCGCGTGCCTTTATTCCATTTGGCGGTGGTTTGCATTTCCACCAGATCCGCCACCCATTGTTCGTCTTTCTCGAAGACCAAGACGGGTAACGTGGCAAACCGACGTCGGATGGGTCGGTGTAGAGTAAACGCCAATTCTCTTTCTAAACGGCGTCGTGCTTCCGGCAGAGTTATTCGGTGGGTCTTGGCGTACCGGACCAATCCGCCCAACGCTCCGGGCACACTCGGATCAGTGTACGTTTGAGACTTTCCCATCCCCACCACAGGATCAATCGTTTGACAGAGGGAATACGTTCCTCGTGTATTTTATGCGTGTGACGCCAGTAAAATTCACCGTCTTCGGTCCCAAACGAGCGTCTCAACCATTCCACGAACACGGCATAATGACCCACGTGAAACTCGGGCGCCTCCACCACTTCTTGCCAGAGGTGCAACACCTCTGCTAACCCGTCGATGGCATCGTCAAAGGGAAGGGACTCTTTACCCACCCACCGTCGACACACCCAACTGGTCATGAGCCAGCGACTACGCCACCCACAACAACTCATGACACCACACAGGTTTGGTTACAAATGATTTTATTGAGTGCTATCTACAGGTTATGTACAATTTTTTTCATTTAGCGTCCATGTGCGTCAAGGCATACCGATGCAAGTCCTCGCGGGTCACACCGGTCCGATGCATCTCTCGCTGAACACGTTTTTCCTCCTCGCCCAACCCTGCCAGGTACATCTCCTCTTCCAGATATTTCTCGCGTCGTACGCGTTCTTTGTCTTCTTCCACCCGTTCTCTGGGGGTGGGGTCTTGGCTGGCATGCATCCCTGGGTAGCAGTCACAGTCGGTCTGTTTCTGGGTTGTTTTCCGCTGACCTGACCACCCGTCCGACTGAGGGGGTGGCGCCGCACGCATCCGGGCGTAGGGGTGATAGTGTCCCTCGTGGCGTATCTTTTTGGTTTGTGGAGGTGTTGGCAGGGAGGGTTCCATTCGCCTCCGTTTCTCGCCTTGGGCTTTCACTTTCTGCCACATGGTGAGAGCGCTGTCCCTCGATCTACTTTCCGGTACGTACCGAGGACGTACGGAACGGGCATATTGACGGGCTAGGATCTGTCGTCTCCGCGTTTGACCCGGGTAACTGGCGTTGATTTGATATTCGCCCGGAGGGGTATCAGCCCACTGGAAAAAGTCGCAGGTATTGTCGCGACAGGTCAGGAATAGACGTCCTTCATTCCCTCGTTGGGACGAGCGACAGAGTACCCACTTGTAGGGGCGTCGGCAATAACAGGTGAAGGGACCCCTCTTGATCTCCGGACAGACTTGTTCCTCCCAAGCCTCACACAACTCCTGACATTGACGGGCGTCTAACCAGACTGGACAACCGCGTTCTTCACACACGTAGTATTCCCAGCCTTTGGCTTCCGAGATGCGGAACTCCAAAGGGAAAGCGTGAATGGGGCACGTGTACTGGACGACGGGGACCGGTCGGGGCGGACCGGGAGGAATGCCACCGGGATATTCGCCAGGTCCTAAGGGCGCGTCTCCTTCCTCGAGCACTTCGGTCCGGTAGTCTGGTAGCGGTTCCAACAACTCCTTCATGGTGGCATCATCGATGGCTTCCAACTGAGTTTGTCCTTCCAACTCCAACGCACACTCCTCGGCCGCTCGTCTGACAATGTCCACACCTTCCATCTTTCGTCTTCTTCTTCTTCGTGCCATGCGAGTGTGATCTAGGTGTCTCCGGTGCAGCGAATTTTATACCCACCAAACGGATCGAAACCCACCAATCACGACGCTCTACGTCGTCGGACCAATCACGACGCTCTACGTCGGACCAATCACAGACCTCTCTCGCCTCCTACATAAGAACCTTTCTCTCCCACAACAGATCTCATTTCATCATCATGACCGTTCAAATCATCACTGGAGGATGCAAGGGTACGGATGCGGCCGCCATGTATTGGGCCGATCGCTACCACATACCTTTCCGTTGCATCCTACCTTCTTTTCACAGCATGCAGTACGATTTGCGAGACGATCCGTTCGCACCGTGGCACATTGGTATGGGTGTGTCGACGGGCATCCACCTCTTCCGACGACGCGAGCATGTCAACGACACTCTGTTTTCCGTCCTTCTTCCTTTGACAGACCACCAATCGTTGAGGGATCGTTTTGAAGTGGCAAACGAAGTAGATGTCGAGGCAGCCGCAGCCTGTCGCGAGTTGAACACCAATTTCGACCAATACTACATCTCTTCTCGCAGGTACCTACAGAGAGACCATACCATCGCCGCTGCCTGCGACCGCGTGTTGGCTTTCGGCCATTTGACACCGGACGACGAGGGGGAGACGTCCTTCGTGCGCGGCGGAACGGGATGGACGGTACGATTGGCGCAAAGGTTGCACAAACCCGTACACCTGTACGACTTGACGAATGAACGGTGGTTGTGGTACGATTACGACCAAGGACGTTTCGTACCCGCTCCTGCTGCGCCTAAATTAGAGGGTAAATGCGCCATCGTGGGTGATCGACAACATAAGACTGAAGTACTCGCCTCCCAGCGACGACGAAGGGCCCTACGCCGCGCTCGTCTGCGCGAGCCTGACATCCGTGTTCAACCTTGCCGCGTGGAACTACATTCACTGCCACACACTGATCCCAATGTTTGTGTGGCTTTGCGTCGTCTGCGTGCCCGCACCCTCGCACGTCGACGGGAACAACGACGACGTTACATAGCGTCCCTGGAAGGGGATGTCAAAGAACAGTTCCTGCGTAAGATACGCGAACACGCTCGTCGACGGTATTGGAAAGACCCTGACAGGTCTCGCACCCTCAATCGACAATATTATGCCAACAACAGATCCACCCTCCTGGCAAGACGAAAAGCCTTTTACGTTGCTAATAAAGAGAAGATCTGTGCTCGGTGTCGTGAACTGTATCAATTACATCGGGAGCATCAACGTCAAAAAAGACTAACAAATCGTCGCAAAATCTCTGAGCAACGTCGTTGTCGGCGTTCTCAGAGAATCGCCGAACAGCAACCACGTCCTTCCACCTCGGAGGAAGTCGACGAAGCACCTTTGGAGAACACCCTTCACTGCCAGGCTCTCGACGACTTCCTCTCCCACGTAAATATCTTAGAGGACGAGTTCGATGTGGACCACCTCTTGTCTCTGGTTGAGACTGATCCGGTCGTCGTGGCACGGTCTCGTCATCGACAGGGCGTGGAAACCATTCAGCGCCGGTGGGAGGCAGAGGTTGAGCAACGTCGCGAAGAGGAACGCGCTGCAGTCGCACGACGGGTTGAGTTGGACCGACAACGCGAGGAGGCTGCGAACGCCCGTCACTCCTCCATTGTCCCTCCCACTCTCCCAGAGTTTGACCCAGACGATCCTTTCCCCGACCTTGCCCTTGGAGAGGAGGAGGAGGAACTCAGTGAGGACGTCTTTGACCTCAACTTTCAAGATCGAATGACGGCCCTCTTCGACACCTTGTTGAACGAACATTGAACCGTGGTTTTGTTTTTCCTGTTACCGACGACGACGAAATCGCACGTGATGCGGCCGTGCTGCAGTGACAAACTTTTTGACATCGAACATTGAACTGTGGTTTTGTTTTTCCTGTTTGCCTTGTTGTTGACCACTTTTTCCAAAAAACAATCAAGGAGCTGCTGTTGTTGTAAATAAAAATTTCTCATTTTTTACTTTCTGTTTTATTCATTTCCGGGGTTTTCTCCTTATTTGGGAGGGTCGGCCATCTTGAATAGAGCCGGAAGTCGATTTTCTGATATAAAGCTCACCTCTCCTAATTAGCATAGCCGGAAGTCGATTTTCTGATATAAAGCTCACCTCTCCTAATTAGCATAAATCAGCCATTTTGAATAAATTAGCAACTCGCAACCTGATTGGTCGAATCGTACCACGTGGTACAAAATACTCGATGCTGATTGGTTACATGCCCTATAAGCGACCTATACTACTCCTTCTGCTTCCTGTTTACCGCAAAAAGCTACGACACTTGTACTTACATTACCTGAGGTGGTATCATAACCTAAAAACTGACTCGGTGCACAGAAAGGTCATGAAAACATTACGCAACTTTATGGAAGACGATGAAATGGAATATACGGAGGCTGTAGAAGCTGCCGTCAGTAAGCGAAAGTATCTGTTGAACAATCTGTTTGACTTGGAAGATATTACTGAAGAAACATCGACTAATGACGACAACATAACATTTGAAGCAGGGAAGAGAAAGCTTTACGAGCCTTTTTACACTTGAGCAAAATTAAAAAATCAAATGAGATCTGCAGCGACTGACAGTCAGGAGTGAATTTCTGTATTCATGTGGAGAGTCAGTAGATCAGTTTTCCTGATTTAGAGCCGCTTTATGGTTTCGATAGGGATTTCTTTACGAATTCAGTGCAAGTTATACGAACTAACATTGTACTTAATAAAGATGATGATTCTTATGTTGAGAACTGATGATGGCGATTTTTTATTGGTCTTACGTTTTACACTGGGTACCCAAGCTGACTTGTGGGGGAATCGATTACTTTTAAATTACAATTTGTCGGAATCATTCTCCACCGTCTCTACAATGTTGCGAGCAATTTTGGGCAATCAATGAGCAACATTGCCGTGAGTCAATAGAGTTATTCGGTGGACACATCGACCAATTAAATGATTTTACTCAGAGCAACTCTGAGCTATTAAAGAGCAGCTCAGAGCAACACAGGGCAGCTCTGAGCTATTAAAGAGCAGCTCAGAGCAACACAGAGCAACTCTGAGCTATTAAAGAGCAGCTCAGAGCAACACAGAGTTAACGGTGGGCACCTTTGCGCATTGTGAGCAACCCAGACTGCAAACTGTGGTTGACGTCCCACGTTCAGTTATGGCCTGGGTATAATGCAATAAAGCGTTTGAAATTGCTTGAAAGAAATGCGGTTGACTTTTATTCATTTGAAATTCACTGCATTTTAAGTCTCCGTATTGTGTGTTTAATTTTCGAGTCCGTGTAATTCATCATCATAAGTCGTGCGCTTCAATTGATCGTTTGAAACAACGTAAACTGACCCTTGTTTACCTATAATTGAGAGTTGACCTCGAGGAAGCGAGACGCCCATGGGAACCGAATACAACTTCATAAAACTGTTACGGTAAAAATGATTGTGGGTAACTTTAAGAGAAGATGTTTGTATTCTCGTCTCAGTGACCTGTTGACCACAATAACATGTTTTGCAAGTGAATCAGCGTGTGACTGAAATTTGCATGTAAAGGTTCGAGGGACAACAATAACATCTAATGAACTATTCTTGTCTCGATCCCTCTGCGCCGCTGTCTATTCATTTATATTCACATTTCGCTGTGTCTCTCTGTAATATTAAACATTTCATAAATAAACTGAACTAAACTGGAACTGCATTAGCTTTCAATCTTTCCATCGTAATCGAAGATGGTTCTCCGTTGGCGCTTTGATATATTTCAAGTTTTCGGTTTTTCTACAATAAGCCAAGGTAAAACTCGAATCAAAAAACCGTGTTTACTTCTGATTTCACAATAAGAGCGAAGCGCGTGGTTCTGCCGACAAAACACCGCGTGATAAGTTTGACTAATTTATCTTCCATGTAGACTTTATAAATTCATTTTGATCAAGCACGCAAAACATTCGTTTGATTTCATCATTCTGATAAGAATACACTCTACACACTCGAATTACAAACTTAGTATAATTCGTTGATTCACGCTAAACATTCTTGTTTACATTTTCAGCTGATCTCTTTGAATAAACACATTCATTCCCGCTAGTTTTTTCGATTAGAATCAATTTTATTTTTCAAGACCTCATCACGCCAGTGTTTCTTGAAATAAAGAGCTGACGATGCGGGACAAGCCATGGAGTTGAGCAATCTCTTTCACATGCCTATGTGATGATGTCATTCCTTGATACCTACTCAACCCTATTGCGAAATCCTAGACTTTGATCCCTCTGATGACGTCATAGCCACCATCCTGCCCTCGTGCTGTGCACGTGATAGTTACCATATCCCCATTGTTCTCTGTCCCTAGGGAATACTCACCCCATTGTTCTTTTAATTAATTCTTTTGAATGTGCCCAAGTGACCCCCTTTACTACTGTTTTGTAACATTGAGTGTTTAATAGTTTCTCTATTAGGCCTACTCCGGATTCCTCAACCGTCTTCGTATTTTCCGACGCCAGCGACGCGGCCTTTGGGGGCTTTTCAGTCTCCCTGGACGGCACTGTGGCCAGCGGTATGTTCACGATCTACGATTTGGGTCAGAGTTCTACTTTTCGCGAGCTGAAAGCTATTTTTTATGTCTTGCTTTCTTTTGTTGAGCACCTCAAGCACGGGAGGCGCTGTGGATTCCAAGGTCGCTTAGCGACAGGGCCGACGTTTTAAGCCGGTTCGTTGGCAAGGACGATTGGAAAGTTAATCCCCCCGTGTTTCGGCTTGTGGATGCCAAATGGGGTCCTCACACGATTGATCGCTTCACTTCTTATTATAACGCTCAGCTTCCTCGTTTTAATTCTAAGTTTGCTTCTCCTGGTTGCAACGGTGTCGACGCCTTAGTGCAGGATTGGACTGGGGAGAATAACTGGGTTTGTCTTCAGGATGGTCTCATCGTGGGCGCCGTTCAAGTTCTCACGGCTTGTTCCGGTCGTGGGACTTTGATTATTCCTGAATGGCCGTCGGCCTATTTTTGGCCTCTTCTACGTGATGGATCTTCCCGGTTTCAGTCATTCGTCAGGGAGGTTTTTGTGCTTCCCGGTATAAATGTTCTTATTTTGGAGGGCCCAGGTCAGAGGCAGATCATCCATATTTCACGGTTGCCCTAAATTCAGAAGGTTGGCTTTGCGTGTGGATTTTGGGTGAGTTTATGGTACTGTCACGGATAGTGTTTTGCGCCTGATTTGGCATAGTTTGCGCCTTATTTGGCGTTCTTCGAGTCAATTCGGTCTCGTCGCACATGTTTGTGCTGCCTGTATCGGTATTTTTGTTACGATTGGTCATTAGCGCAGTAGTTTTTTGATTTTCACGATATTTTCTTTTCTTTCAGATGTGCTGCGTTTCGAGATTTGGCTTGAAGTAGCCTCATTGTCCGATTCTTCTGTGAGTGATATGATTCGAGGCCTCATTGATCTGCAATTAGATGCTAGGGCTCCGTCCAGGGTACTGAAGTACAAATCTGGCTGGTTGCGTTGGCGCAAGTGGGCTCTGTCAAAGATCGGTGTTCCCGTTATTCCAGGAAAGCCGTTGCATATCGCATTGTTTATATCTGAGCTAGCTAAGCGTTCGTCTGAGAATAACATCGGTGTATCTTCTATAGAATCTGCCGTCTATGCTATTAAGTGGGGCCGCGCTATTGCTGGTATTGGGCTTGTCTGTTAGCCATTCCTTGGTGAAGCTCGCTTTAGAAGGCGCCAAACGACGGCTTGCGCGTCCTATTCAGCCCAAGGAGCCGCTCTCGGTTGATACCGTTCAGGCGATTGCTGCACATTTTGCCTCTAGCGTTTTACTTTCCGATCTTTGTTTTTTTATTTATTCTTTTGGTTGGTTTTGCAGGGTTTTTTCGCATTGACGAGCTTAGGAATATAGCGCTTCGTGATGTCTCTCTATATAGTGATCATATGTCAGTTTATGTGCCGCAGCGCAAGAACGACCAGCATAGGGAAGGCTGACACTGCCTTTCTCGGTAGAACCGGCAAGGTTACTTGTCCTGTAGCTGTGACCGTGCGGTTGATTAACTCCCGGCTTTTGCCTCAGTCTTCCTCGGCGTTCCCCGTGATTAGTTCGAAGAATTGTAAAAGCCAAGTCTAGGGAGTATTTTCATTCTAGTTTGGGTGTTTCTGTTTCCACTTTAAGGGAGGAATTCAAGAAGCGCATTAAGCCATTTGTTAGCGATTCTAGTACGGTACGCACAGTATGTAGTCTGGTGCGGCTTCCAATCCGGCTTGTAGGAAAATAGCTGGCGATTTGTTAGATATCCATGCTGGTTGGTGGTGCGAATCCACTAAGCATAGGTATATTGAGCATGGTCTTAAGGAGCGTTTAGCCGTGTCTAAGGCACTTCAATTTAATTGTTTATGATATCCGTACATTATCCTTATAGGATTTTCGCTTTGCGGTCCTTGTAATTTTGAGTAATTTATTTATATAGAGTCCTGGCGGGGGACGTAAGTTGTGCCTGGCCCGTCCCAGATTTCCTGTCCTTTTTTCCCTTCGGGGTTTTGTGGGTCAGGTTTTTTCTGGCCACCCTGGCGCGCTTACATGTAGTTTAAGCTTGCTGTAGTTATGTTCAGTTTGTTCACCATCATTAAAGTGGGTTATGGCGTTACTCTCAGGCCATATCCAATATTCTCCAGAAAAGGGGGTAGTCGCAATAAGGGCGGCGCGAAAGGCGTATGAAGATCTCGAATGATCTTGGGATGGGGACCACTTTAACGTCGGTTAAGATTGACGTTACGACTTTGTTATAATCTTGACAAAAAAAAAAAAGAAAACAGCTATTGCGTTGATACGTTGCTTTAGCTGAATAAATGCAGTTTTCAAAACAGCTGGCCGATTGGTCAAAGTGCATTCAACGAATGAAAAATCGTGATAAAAACTGACCACTGTCTTCATCTTTCTCATTGCAAATGATTTTACCCTTAGGTGTGGAACGTTTTGCTGGGAACCACATTCCCGGCTCCTCGTGGTTCGAGGGGACAGCGAGTACTAGTCTGGATCCTCGTTCTATGGGTTTTTGTTCTGTTACAACATTTCAATCTTTTAGTTTTCATCATCATAAGTCTTCAAACCAAGATTCAGCTTCTCGAAATCTTCAGTTGGCTAGAGCTCTACCCGAAACACTCCAAGCGTTTTGTACTTCAACGAAAATGTCCCGACACTGAAACTGGTCTAACCACTGACGACATTGGGACTGCAGATTCATTAAATGTTGATTTTATTAGACAGTTCACGCTAACATGTACATCATACTAATTTACCCGCTCTCTGGGGTGCTGCCCAGGGGTGCATTTCTCGAACCCCCAAAAAGTTTTGTGCCTAGTTAGGTTGCTGTCTAAAAACGGAGATGTTTTCAGGCATGAAATTTTGTAACTAATGTACCTTTTGTATCTTGAAATCACAGTAAAACACCAATTTTTGAGGATAAGCGGATCGCTGGTTTAGAAATGTTTGCGTGCCAGAAACGTTTTCGGGACTTTCGACAAGCAGGCCAGGTCAGTGAAAAGCACGATGACTTTAACCTTAAACGTGCCATTGCTTAGTCATGATTAATTCAGCGTGATGCAATTATCTCTCCCTTATGTTAACTTGTAACTGAATTTCCAGCTTCAGAGTTTAAATTCAGTATAACAGCACGTGGAATGAGAAGGGAGAACAGTGCTTTATACGTAGTTAACGTATATCTCTTTTTCTTAGATTTCACTTAAAATGAATACAGATCAAAATTTCAATTCTCCTTCCTTGACCCTCATTTCCAACGAGCAAAGCGCGCTCTAAGTACATAGAGGGCTTTTTTCCCTAGTTATTTCATCTAGCAAGCTTAAAGTTTCCGTAACCTTGGTCTAGCCCTATAATAGACAAACTAAGCATTTACAGCTTTTCTATGCAGCATTCCCAAACCAAGTTCTAAATGGTCCTATCAAATAACGCGGTCCTTAAAAGCACGTTTCTCAAAATTCATAAGGTGGTATCCCAGACATCGTTTTGGTACCACAGATTCTCCAGGAGGTCTCTAAGTTGCGACACGTTTGGCCGAACGTCCGCATCTTGTTCGAAACATAAATTCATGACTTCATGAAGCTGGCAAAAAGAAAAAAAAATGAGAAAAATAAGAATGAAATAACCAAGAAAAAGCCGCGAAATGCCCTTACAAATCATGGCTGTTTGGAAAAAAACCCTAAGAGTTCTAAAACAGTAAATATTTCGTTTCGCTACATCTGTCTATGCCTCAACTGTCAGCATATTAAGCTCGAACCTCATGCAGCAACACCTCACAACTAAAACTTAAAGTCAGAATCAGGGAACTGCTTTTGAATAATTAAAATGGTCTTCTCTGAGTAATCACTTATAGGGATGGGGGGGGGGGGGGTACTAAATCGAAAACTTTCGTGAGCGTGTTATGAAAGTAAAACCAGCAGGAAAACTGTGTATGCAAAACGTATAGACCTAAGCTTACCTCTTCAAATTCTTCAGCCTCGCGGCAGTTCTTAATCAGCTCAGACAACACAAAACCAAACTGAAGAATATTCTTCCCCAAAATGTTCTTCATCGTGTGACTATTTCTGCTACATTCAGGAAAATCCTCAGAGATACGCTGTGCCGAGCCAAACCCTCCCAAGACAGCTGTTATTGGAGGCACCTGACGCAAAAAAACCATACATACTTGATTAGTTCATTGATTAATGGGCTTGAAGAAGTGACTTTTGTTTGCGCCAATTACTTGATTTTTGAAAAAGGAGTTTGGCGGTCAAACTTCACAGAAAAAGATCGTATTAGATGGATTAAAATGCCAACAGGCAGCTGGCTACATGATTACATGTCGAAATTAAACACTCGAAGCAGTTTTCTCCAACGCATTATAAAGTATCTTCAGCTGGAGTCTTGAGTGCGACTTGATTTAAGGTCTACCGATTTGAAATTTGGTTTGCTGGCATTCGCACATTTTCCCACTCGGATTTTCAAGTCAAATTAGACTGAGTTTTGTAACTGTGCGGATTATGGTAAAATTGCTGTCGAACGTGATGTGCTTGTTGGCCGAAAGCTGACCAACATGCCTCCAAAACGGAATATTTCTTGCCAATACAAGAATTAATTAAATAATCATACCCTGGTCCCTCTTCCTATCAACACACTGGATGTTGTAATGTTGTTGTGGACAACTCCATTGTACTCCAGGTATTTTATGGCACAGATCAAGTCCATGGCCACGGCAAGAAGAGCGTCGAGGTTCAGAACAATCTTGCTGTTTTGCAGATATTCGTTCAGCGTCGTACTTGATGTGCATTCGTAGCACAGTAAACTGTCCGATAGAACATGATACAAAAAGATTGAGATGAGAAATAAGTGACATGTTTAATAACTGCATGGTCTACCACTGTCTTAAGAGAGGCGCTAAATAGGCCATTTCCGAGTTCATGTCTGCCTCCTCTTCAAAGCGAGTCTTAGTGCGAAGTTTTTGTGATGGTAATTCGTTCTACTTTACGTATGAATGAAAACTAATTTTCATAACAAAAACTTCGCACTTAGACTCGCTTTGAAGAGGAGGCAGACATGAACTCAGAAATGGCCTATTGCCCTCTCTGTCCGCCATCTTTGTTGCAAATGACGCGAGAAGGTTAGGCTTGATAATAGGATAGCGATTCGTAATTGGCCGGCAGGATATAACTTCGTTGGAAGAGCGGCAAAACACTCCGAAATTCTTTCGTCTAGCGGAATGGTTGGGCATAACGTTTGATCAAAACTCTGTCCAATGCTTGATCGAGCAAAAATGCTGGATGAACATCATCCAACATGGGCGGCCAAACGGTCGAACAATGTTGGATCGAGCAAAGTCGGAACGTTGAATCCAAGTTTGTTCGACAGTTTGACTAGGGCTTTAGTCTGCAATGTTCATTTCAAAATACGTTTTTTTTAATGTGTACTTTTTCTCGTTGTCTCTCTACCATAAACGTTTTTTTAAAGTAAATTCAATAACATACAAAGAAGTCAGTTCTAATTTAAGAAAACCGAAGTTAATGTACAACGGAAAGTAAAAAACGGCGAAAAGAAGTTATCTGGCTTTCAACTGAATCATCCGTAGCCG
This sequence comes from Galaxea fascicularis, assembly GCA_948470475.1. Lineage (NCBI taxonomy): Eukaryota > Metazoa > Cnidaria > Anthozoa > Scleractinia > Euphylliidae > Galaxea > Galaxea fascicularis. The sequence goes on from OX419338.1 coordinate 27,247,392, forward strand.
CGTTAGAACTTCCGTTCGTCCAACCCAGGAAATGTGGTCGTAACAATGAAATTAGTGTGACTGAGTTGTCTGGGTAAAGAAAAAACATTCTTGCTCCTAAATTCGCCAATCGGAGGACTTAACATCAAATCTGACAAGAAGTTATCTTAATATAGCTATAGAAATGTTGTTTTTCTTACAATGAACTTTCCTTGAGCATAGGAAAACCCTGTCGCCCAATTTTAAAAGAACACTCCCCGGCTAAAAGAAAAAGAGAAAAAATGTTACAAATTGTATAAAGAAGGACACCACCATAGAAAGCTATGAAATAAATAATGGGCAAAGTTCTACATCCAGCAGATCACATTAAGTAAAACAAATGGAACACTGGAACACGGTTCAATAGCTCACTTTCCTCTGTGGGAACTTCGGCCATGCACACGTCTATAGAACCTAGTAGCAGCCAATAAACTTAACAAAGCTTTTTTTTTTCAATATTGGTTCTGGTTATTTGCATGCAAATCTAAATAAATAAATAAATCTAGACTAATAAAGGGCTTTTTGACTTTTAACTTAGGGACCCAATATCTCGAGCACTACTTAACAAGTACATTTCATTTGGCAGTGCGTGTGTATTCTCAAAACGTGGTAAAAGCAAAGAAGTACTCTACGAGCCGCCAATGATATTCTTGCCAAGTTTGAGGTCTTCCATACAATAGTTTAACCCAACTGGTGGACTAATGCAAATCCTGCATTTTGATTGGTTACACTACCAGAGGATTATTAGTAATAATCCTCGAGTAGCAATCGAGCGTGACGCTTTCTTTCGTTTTATTCCCAAATAAATATTTCTTCAACTTGCATTTGCTAACTTTATTATTGCCTTTCTGTCCGACTAGTTGGGTGATACTAAAACAATTAGATCTTTCACCCTCAAGGACCACGGGTCTAATTGTTAACTATCAGAGTACACACTCACTGACAAATGGAACCTGTTTGTTTTATTCATTGTTGATTTCTACTTGCTTTAACTCGTGACGTCATCCGTGCCTCTTACTGGAAACTCGCCTAGACCAATCAAAACGCTAACGTTACTCCTTCCGTTGTATAACTGAAGAGACCACTACTCCAAGAGACGTAAACTGAATGAGCTGCGAGGTTCCATTTTCTCTCAGTTATAGCAAGATTTAATAAAAACAACCGCCATGAGTGTGATACAAGCAACAAGCTTACAGTCATTTACGGATTGCATGTGTTGTCAGCTTGCAAATAGCTTATGACCATATTGTTGTTTTAACGCAGTACTTCCTTCAACTTTGATTTTAATCTTTAACACCTGCGCTTATATGGACAGTCTTCAACATGAACGTGGGAATTCCCGGAAAAGAAGAAGACGGAGAGAGAAGGCGAAGGATAAGGAGAAGAATATATATTTAGAGAAAGCTGTTGATTAGTTGGTACATACTTCTACAGTGCCAGCGGTATTTGAGGATGTTGGGATGCCCGCGTCCTGCATTAAGTTCCTCTATGAGTTCTGCCTCTTTTCTCCAAGTGTTCTCTCTTTCATTTGCAAAGTGTTTTATCAGTCGCACTGATGTGTCCTTTCCTCCTTTAGACCAAGCAAGAACAAACCCCTAAAAAGAAAGTAAGTACAGTAGTTGCAGTGACCTTATATAGCCTAGAGGACAAGAATGTTTCAATTCAGTGTTTCGTTGCATTATATTCGAATAGATTCCGTTCACAGATAGTAAGTTTTATTTACCATCAAACTCGTTACCTATAAGATTATTAAGGGCCAATCCCCGTGCATCTATCATGTCTCGGCATACTAAACTACTTACGACGAACGGACTTCCTTTTCTGCCCCGAAACTTAAGAACAGCTTACTGAGTAATGAATCAGCTTAAGCATTATTTATTAAAAAAATGTTTGTAAGCGCGTTTATAAGCGCATAAGTACTGATTTTATAATAATTATCATCGTCATTGTCAGTATCACCGTCATCGCCAACGTCATCGCCAACGTCATCGCCAACGTCATTGTCATCGTCATCGTCATAGACATCGACATCGACATCGACATGGTCATCGTTGTCATCGATCTTGATAATCATTATTATCACTATTATTATTTCTAGGGTGTTTTCTTAGGGTATTTCAATACATGTGTAAGAAAAACAATTCTATAGCTATGAAATAGTGGTGGATATTTATCCACCACTTTCACCGACACGGAGGTGAATAATTGTTTTAGTAGATACCACAC
>OX419338.1:27254635-27294635 GCA_948470475.1 Galaxea fascicularis
GAGATTTGTGCTCGGCTGAGGACTGTGTAGAGCTGGCGGGATTGGGGATGTTTAACTCAGATAGTGCGAAGAGTGATGCGGAGTTTTTGGTGGCAGCAAGAGCCAAAGAGTGTGAAGGGTTGGAAAGTACTATTGAATTTAAGAAAAGGAAGATGGAAGAGCGATCAGAGGAACTACGTGGAAAAGGGCTCAATGGACAACTCTTAAGACAAACAGATGACGTGGCGATCTGGTTGTGGCTTCAACAAGGGCACCTGAAGAAGGAAACAGAAGGACTGTTGATGGCGGCACAAAGTCAGGCACTAAAACCTAATACAGTCAAGGAGAAGATAGACAGATCGCAAAATGACTCTCTGTGTCGACAGAAAGAAGAGATAGTGACTCACCTGTTCTGTGAGTGTCCAAACCTGGCACAGAAAAAATATAAACAGAGACATGATGGAGTAGCTAAGGCTCTGCATTGGGATTTGTGTAAACAATGTGGAATTGGAACTTGTGACGAATTGTGTGAACATGCTCCTGACAGTGTTGAGGAAAATGAAAACTACAAATTACTCTGAGATTTTCCAATACAAAAAGACAGGAAAATGAAGCACAAACATTGTGGTTCTGGATAAGCAGAACAGAAGTTGCCCTATCATTGACGTTGCGTACCCAAGCGACTGGAGGGTTGACATTGTCGATCTGGGCCGTGAGATTAAAGAGCTATGGGGGATAAAGAAAGTAAAAGCCATTCCAACTGTTATCGGGGCGTTGGGTACTGTTCCGAGACTAAAGGACTATCTGACAAACATAAATGCTGGGAGAGATTTGGCAGCACTTCAAAAAACAGTCCTGCTGGGATCAGCAAGAATCCTCCAAAGAGTCCTTGCAATCTGAGGTCGCTTGTTGCCACCTAGTGATGGTGGGACTAAAATTTCCGGCATTACTACCTCTACTGTGAAGCTTGCACATAATAATAATAATAATAATAATAATAATAATAATAATAATACCTGGTACTTTATTAGCAAGTTATTAAACAATCTTAAATTTATAATACATGATTTACTCAAATGCTAGGAATGATATTCACAATTACAATCCGTATGAATATAAAGATATACTAAAAACGTCGTTTTTAAAGGCATCGAATAAAACATAGAAAAAAAAAACACTTTATTTAACGAGGGTAACATCAATTACTGATAACTCAGTGGTTTACATAATGGCCTGCTCATCAATTCCTTTTTAACAAAGGCACTTTTTCCGCGTTAAAATTATGAGGAGCGAATCGATTCAGTAACAGAACATCTAAAAGAGTAGTTCAACAGGGAGTTTCAGTTATAACGCGTGGTTGAGTCAAGGGTGCACTTCTACATGTATTGGTTGAGCTAATAATTTCCTTCAAACATGTGCAGATTTAGCCTCGGCTCCCACAGGAGACGAATTCCCCTTTAACAAGTGTAAATATCAAACCTGGAAATCTCCTCAAGCGTTGTCCTAATCTTCCTATGGCACCACGCAATGAATCTCTTTGTTGGCCAATTTTTTTCCTCATGAGTGGAGTGGAGAACGTGTAAAGTATGGGGTTGATGGACGAGTTGACCGGGAGTACGAACACTGCAATCCATACGTACGCCTGTTTCTCTGGATCATGGAATTTCCCGAGAAGGGACAAGAGACTAAGGATAATGACAGGCATCCAGCACAAGAAATCAGTTAGAATGATAAACATCATCCTCCTCGCCATTTGGGATTCCGTCTTCATTTTTGTTGATCTCACCTGATTTGAGACGCGCTTCACTGTGAAGAACATAACTAAATATGCAACGAGAATATAAATGAATGACGCAAAGTTCAGTGCGATGAAAATACCGGCGGCATATTCCCAGCCAGCCTGTCTCTCTGTTGACAGTTGAAGAGGAAGGCAAACTGCTGATTTTCCGAAAAACCCGACATTACGCTTGTGGTCGTGGAAGTAGTTGAAACCAAGAGTTGGGATGACTGATATCATTATTCCAAAAACCCATATTGCACCAACAACAACGTAAGCGAGTGGACGACTTATTCGTCTGACTTTAAACGGGAATACTATGCAAATCAGCCTGTCAGTTGTGATTAGGGTCAACATCAACACGGAGACCTCGCTTGATACCATTGACAGAACTCCAGTAAATACACATGTCGTCCCCGATCTCCAGTCAAAATCATGTTTAAAGTATTCACCTTGCCACTGTGCATCTTTGATTGCAATGGTCAGCAGATAGACTCCCATCAGTAGATCCGAAATCGCCAGGTTTGTCAGAAGAAAAGAGTGAACTTTGTTATCTTCATTCACAATCACTCTCATTAAGATGACGAAGAGATTGCCCACAAGAGCAGTTAGACCCAGTATCCAAACGCAAACCTGAACACCCCTGTTTTTCATCAGATCAGAACAACTGGAGAACTCGTCTTTTGGCGAATTACAACGAACACCCGGTTGTGATTTCTCAGCATAACAACAAAGAATGAACTCATCGAGATTTCTGTATAAAGAAAAAAAAAATGGGAACTTTTTGTTTGACCACGCAGAACATTTTGCCAACGAAGCCAAGCTGTACTACAGTAAATCTGCTTAATTTCTAAATTTTATCTTATGCAGGAAGGATAGACTAACTACAGATTATGATCGCCATCCTAGTACAGTAGTGTCGAGCAAAGTTTCTTTTACAATATCTGCAAAGGTGCGGAAAAGGTAGTATACGTAGGCGCTGTAAAATGTAAAGTCAAGATCTCAGCAAGATTAGGAAAACCTGTAACTCTGACTTACATCTCCTTGAGATTTGGAAGTTCATCAAAAACGTCTGGTGGAAAGTCTTTGAGACTAAGGGAGTTACCTTGGAGATTTCTAAAATAAGCAAGCGCAGAAAAAAGATTAGTTTAGTACTTGACGCTTATCTGTACTAAATCTTCATTTCTTGAAAAACAGCGGTAACTATTGTGAATTGATTACTTATTACTGGCTCCGTCGGGCAACATTATTTTTTACTTTTGTGTCCCAATATATTTTAGCAAGCACAAGTATTCCAAAGCAACATCTCTTCCCTTAACAGGAGGTTGGAGGCAAACATTTTAGTGTTAAGGAGCACTCACGGTCTCTCGCCATGCAACCGGACGTGTTTCTAGTGAAACAGCGAAGGTATTTCAGCTATGAGGCAAATTTGTTGTTGTTCGTCCTTCTTTGACCATGTTAGCTTTGAGGCAAAATTTGAAAGTTAAAAACCAACATCTGTGTGGGACGGGGAAAACAGCGGGGTTTAGGGAGGAAAGGTTGATGACCAACGGGTTACAGCGAGAATACCACCAGTTTACGAATTTACACTAGAAAATCACCTACCAGTGTAATAAAGTGTAATTAATGAAATAATTAATTAATCATCCGCGAGAATTTGAGAGCACTACATTACTACATTAGCGCACTCAGTATATTAGACATCCACTCCACTGGGGAGCACCCACGTACCGTTCACTTCACCGCTACATCGTAGACAACATGCATGTCAATTGAATACAAGAAGCCTTTAAGAAGCCTTTTCGGAAAAAAATATGTGTACATCCCGCTATCATCGAACCGTTGTGTGACGCAAACAAAATTGTTTGGGCAGTAGGGAGTTCTGTGGCACAGTTACAGATCAACCCCTGTTAAGCGGTCACACTCGGGGAAATGGACAGTGGCCCCTCAATTCACAACTTGCACAATACCATAATGCAATCTGTTTTGGGGGGTTCTTTACATAAAAACAATACAAGTTATTTACTCTTGGGACTGTATCATGCTTCAGTGAACAAGATACCCATTGTTTTAATGCAAATAACCCCCCAAGATGAACGGTATTATGGGATTTGTGCAAGTAGTGTATGAGGGCTTTGTAAAAACCAATAGGGAATGTCTTGACGGGACTTTGATTACTGGCCGCCTAACGGGGGGTGGCAGTTTAATGGGTGGCAGCCACTTCATTGGGGTTCCACTGTGTTCTGATTTTCTTGATCATTCACCAACTTACAATTTCTCCAGAGAGGAAAGTCCAGCAAATGTTTTTGAAGATAGCCGCGTAATTCTATTGTTGTTGAGGTACCTGAAATAAAAGGGAAATATCTCATTTATGTCATGCGCGCGTGCAACGCTTTCTTGTGTTAGGCTCCAATCTTGATTGGTGAACGAGTGAACTCTCACAATCGAAGGACGTGATAACGTCTTGTTAATTACCAGTGGAGATGGAAAACGTCAGTAGTCAATTAGACAAACAGCCAAATAAATTTCCTCACAAGGTTTGAAATAATTATTCCTCTAAACGTTTTCTACTCACTTGTGCTGTAAGCAAGTTATCGTGTCAGATGCATGTAATCACAGAGAGTAATTATAGTGTTCATAACTGTGACGATCGTTTACACCTTCAAAAACATTTTTGTTAGAATTTGACTTACAGTATTTTAAGAGTTGCTAAACCAACAAATACTTCATCAGGGAGCTCTTTTAAAACGTTCCCTTGTAAATATCTAAAGGAAAAGAAGAAATCACACCTATTTAGATGTTTACAACGCGTATGGTGAGGAACTCAACTTGTTATAGATGCATCTTAAGAGATGGGCAGTGGTTTTTGTACTTACAAATGTTTGAGCTTCGTCGTGTTATGAAATGCATCCTTATCTATTCTATTAATCCGGTTCTCTCTAAGGCTTCTGTCAAGGAGAAAACAGAGAAAAGGAAAATAGTGGTATAAACATTTTATACCCGAAACACACCTCACTTGAGTTTTAATAAAAGTGGAAAACCGAGGACAACTATTATCAACATGGAACTGAATTAGGCATGAAATTATATTAGGACCATTAAGTAAACCTCTGGAGTTCTGTTCCCCACTCTTCCAGGAAAGTCCCTTTCGGAAGTTGTTCAATAAATAGGCATGTGCTGTCGGTGATAAAGAATTCATTTAATTACTTCAACAAACATAAAACAATGGACACCCGTTCACACGGTCCCTCCCTTTATCCGCTCCACACACAATTGGAAATCTGCAACTTACAAGGTTGTTAACGAGGATAACGACGCAAGACTTCTGGATGAAATAGCTTTGATCAGATTGGAGCTGCAATCCCTATAAACAAAAATATAATCAATCAAATGAACCGTTAATCACTGGCTCTGATATCACCATGCAGATATGAACCTGGCTAAAATTCAATAGACGTCTTTCAACCATAATACGCGGTTACACTTACAAAGTCTCTAGGCTTTTCATATTCTCCAAAACGCCGCCGGACAAAGTTGAAATAAAATTCACGTCAAGCTTCCTAAATACAATACAAAGACAGAAAAATGTTACGTGACGGCTGAATAAGACGATGAGATAAAAGCAGACAGGGTCGGCTAGCATGATAACCCGTTGGTTTAGTGTTGTACCTGGTGCAAACAACAACTCATGTAGCCAATAAAATACTATTTCGATGTTGGGTGAGTACACAAACTAAACGTTCAACGCTGTTCTTCTCTCTTTTCTTCGTCATCAGATCGAGTTAATGCTCTGAACCTTTCCAGGTTCTATCCAGAGCTTAATACAGATTGACTTATAGACTAGTACTAGGCCAGCGAAGTCCCAGTCCCCCCTTGCTGGGGCTCTAAAATCATGTAGATGTTTAAGTACGGTTAAGAAGCATTTAACAGTATAAATATGTTGCAAACTGTCTTATTAGTAAATAATTTTACTCACAAAGTTTTCAATGAATAGCAATTGCTAAATGTTCCTTTCTCTATTCTGAAAATGCGGTTTTCACTCAGGTCCCTGGAAAAAGTAAGGTAAACTTGGGTGACCACTTATTGATGGCGTTCATAAGTTTGAAATTATATCTTCTTTACATTGTCTTCATTAAGAAAGCACAAAACCGAGGACAAAATAGGTAAACATCGAACTTCCTCACTACTCGTGAGCATTATTAACAATTACATTTAGGTTTTAAAACTGGCCGGGTGAAATCAAACACAAATCACTTCTGGGAGCTGTTTTTATTCGAAGCACGACACATTTTGTCACTGCAAACAATGGGCAAGTTTGATGGGAAAGAAGCAAAACAATAAACTGACTAGATCAAATGATCAATAGGCCATATTCGTATTCTCGGTATTGAACTGGATCTACAATCGGCGCCAAGATTGTTGACACATTTACCTTTTCAACCCCCTATTTCGTCACTGTGATCCCTCTTCGCCCCCCTCGCTTGTCCTTTCAGCCCCCCTTCCCCCCAAACAATGTTGTGCGGCAACTGCTATGATCTCGAGGTACAAACAAGCAACATTGGATGGGGGAGCGGGGTATTTTTCACAGTTGATTGCGCGATAGAAAGAGTGGTGTGATTTGGTGCACTAAAACTACTATAGAAACACAATGTGTCAACTAATTATGTCGCCGATTGTAGCATGAAGTGGAGGCTCATGCGGGGGAATACATTTACATATGAAAAGATTCCCCTGCAAGAGCCTCCACTTCATGCTAGATCCAGTTCAATACCGAGAATACGAATATGGCCTATTTACCACTCATTGGAAAAGGAAACGAACAAACTGTACTTACATGTATTTTAACCACGAAAGGGTAAAAAATGTTTTCTTATGTAAGTGAGAAATTTGATTCCTTTGAAATAGTCTGTCGAAAGAAAGGATTATAATAAGTGAGAAAGATTTACTCATTCTTTGAAGGTCAACTAAGCACAAATGATTAAAGAGATAGTCGTCGTAACTTTAACAGGTACTCGAAGTGAAACAAAGCTATCCAACCGCTCACGTTAGAACGATCAGTTGAAAACGAAAACGATGACAGCGGCAGTAATAGTAAGAACGACAATGATTCTAGTGACGATCACAGAGATAATAAAAAGACACTGACGGAAACGGCAACAGTGGCAGTCACAATGAAGATGTCAGTGGCAAATAACAGTGACAGTGTCAAAATTCTACTGTAAATTCTGATTTATTTTATAAACGTAAATAAATACCCTTTCTATATTGACTTACATCATTGCTGTGTTAGATGGAATTTTTTCCGGTACAGCAGCCAGTTCTCTTCCTTCCTTGACAGTGGTCCGCATTTCTTGAGTTTTTGACAAAATGGGAATACACTCAAGGCTGGAGGGACAATCTTTAAGAAACGAAACGCAAGTTTTAACTTTCAACGCTTATCTCTAACTTGAGACGGCTATGATAAGAAACGTTATAGTCTGAATTTTAAATCAGGATTACCAGTGTTGATATATAAGTTTCAAATTCTTTTGTTGTTATTGTTGTTGTAGTGATTCTGTTGTTTTGATATCAAATTTCAATTTAAACGAATTTTAAAAACCAACTTTCATTTACATCAAAGGGAAACTTTCGTCCCACATAAAAGCGCTTACAACTGTGTCTCTGTCATTTTAGTACCTAGTTGATGTTGGCCATTTTGGCTAAATGCCGTAAGTAAAATTATGCTCAATATTCCTCCTTACACGTTTCCCTTCTTACCTTCGTACTGGATGCAGTCTCTTTGATCAGTTTTTGCTGGAGGAAAAATGTGAAGCAAATTTTTTTATTCAACTCAACTGCAAATAACATGGAGTTTAAAAGTGACCTAATTTATCGAGTGAGATAAGTGCGTGGTCTATGTCATTTAGCCACTAAAGGTGAAAACTGAAAATGTTATCTTGAAAGTGTATAAATAGATGTTCAACCACGTAGCAAAATTCCTCAGTCTAAAGATTGAGCTTTGAGTCTTTTGCAATCTTTTTGTATTTTCCTTTTCCTCCCTTTCCTTTCTGGATTAGTATATTTCAATTCTCATTCTCCCACTATATCCAGAAACCACTTGAACGAGTAGATGCATGCCCGACGAATGTTCTTATCAGTGACACAGGCAAGGTTAAAGGTCAACAAAATCTGGTCTCACGTAATTCTCCCTTCTAATACTTTCTATTGAAACGTCGTTGTCCGTGGATTAACCAGGGGTAGGGGTCCGTGATTTACCTTAAGCTTGCTGCATACTATTCCCTCCAGTCTTAGTTAATCAGTTCCCCGGTTGAAAGATCAAGTGAATTTGGAAGAGCCAAGTGTTTGTTGAATTAAGGTAGTTGCGTGTGCATACTTGCCTGAATGAGACCGCTTACCTTTCCAAGAAGTGTAATGAAGTTTCAACCCAGACCTTGTGATGTTGGCATTGCTGATAAATGTTATTTCGAGAACATTTGAAAGCGATTCGAGAAAAGCTGGAAATCGTTGTCCACAATATCTTCCTATCTTTCTCCTTGCTTTAGCCTGCCCACTATGAATCTCTATAAAATCGTTTTGGCAGGAGGGATGCTCCTCTAATTGGAATTCCAAGAATCGTAGTTTTATAACGTTTCCTTGGGGCACACTGATTATCCAGCGGCAGTGTGATAGAGGAGGGTAGTAACCGGGATAGTGTGGGGAGAAAATGTAGCCTGATGAGTTGGTAAAGTTTCTGTTGCATTCTGAAGCAAAATCAAAAACGATAAAAATTAGCTGCAGCTATTACAAATTACAAACTAGAGTGGAATCCCATCAATACGACCACCGTTGGGCCATGGAAATTTGGTCTTATTAATTTGGGAGTATGGCCACTGTTGCAATATGTCTTGAAACTATACCTTTAATTCCATGATGAACCAACGTATTTTTACAGTTAAGGAGGCTCGAAAGGGTTTCTCGTAGATGCAGTGTTTGCGGAACGATGAAAGATTACAAAGACAGCTATTCAATGGTGTGGGCAAACTATGTCTCCTTGCGACTACATTGTTGGGCTATACTTCAAGGGTCCTCTAATTTCGGTTTTTGTAAAATATCTGAAAAACTAACTTGGTGACCTACCGTTTTTATTTCTTTGTTCGAAAGCTCCCTTAATTCTTAGACTTTTGTTAAACTTTGACAAAAAGTTATCTAGTAGAATTTAATATCTTACAAAAAAGAGAAAAAAAAAACCGCGTCAGTATGGCTTACAGAAAATTGTAATCGATAAAGAAAACAACGACTGAGGACCACAAAAGGTGGCTGTTTGTTCGGGCAACAGGAAAAGGTTGTAATAACGGGATGGTCGTATGGTGAGGTTCCACTGCAGCATTGAAAAATTAGTCAAGTTTACCTGAATTCTTAGTGGTTGGTATCCATTTCTAGAGTTAAAATTGCTTTGAGATCTTTGGAATTAAAGTGTGCGTATTGTTACTTTTATGACTTTATGTTAATAAAAATAACTAATAGTTCGTAACTTTTATGATAATCAAGTGATCGCTTTAGTACCTTCTGTTACTCTAAAGGGAAAAGAAAGGCAGTATTCTTTATCGATGTGAATACTTCTAACGCTGACATAACCAGGTTCATTGGCCAGATCTGCTTCAAAAGAAACCTGAAGAGAGCAAAAGAACTGAGTTGGAAATTTTAATTATTGAGGCTTACAGTTTAATTAGTTAGGTTGCCAGTTAGGTGGCTTTTTGATACCACCAAATTTTCACGGCCTTTAACCTGCTGCAGAACAACAAGCTTCTCAGTGTAGAAGATGAATAGTGAATGATATGTCAGAATATTAATATGTTACAACAATTTTGTTTTGACGTAAACTTCACAAACGATATCTACTAGTTTGAATGCATTTTAGTAGTATACCATGGAGTACCCCACAAGTCTCTTTGTATAATACACACGAGCCTTTTAGGTTGTGCTTTCCGGAGAGTGACAGAGACTTCACAATCTTCTTTCTACACCAAGTACAACAAAAGTTACGAATTAAATCAAAATTTGATTTTTTTTGTGTGGACATCGCTCTTCAAAGTCAACAATGATAAAGCAAACTAATGCTAATAAAATGACGGACACTGTTGTTCACTATCAAGCGAGGCTCTTAAGAAGAATAAGCATTCTATTTTAAAATAAGCTTCATCACAATCCCTGCATTTCAGGACTGCAAAAACGTGAAATTACTTACTTGATACTTTGCTACACTTGGTACAGCTACCTTTCCCTCTTTCCAGGTCTCATCCGTATTGTTGGATTCACTCACTGCCCACATTAACCTCCTCGCTTGGTGTTTCAGGTCCAATTGCTGGTAAAAGCGAAGAACTCGTGTCCCAGGGCCATACATGAGATATCTGAACCGCACACAGACAAAGGGGCTATCATTCGATCGCTCATACATCGGGCTTTCAAATACCGATGCTTGAGATGAATGGGAAGTACTGTTACCAAATGCCACGTATCGATAGCCTTAAAGAAGGGGATGAGGGTAGTTTAGTACAATTTGCTGAGATTCAAAGGCAAATACCTCTTCCGTCATCACTACCACTACCACTACCACTGCCACTGCCACGTCTACCGCCACCACTACCAATACGACTATACGAATACCACTACTACTATCACTACCAATGCCATTGTTACTACCACTGCGCGCGCTGTTGCTGCTTCTCCTACTACTACTACTACTACTACTACTACTACTACTACTACTACTACTACTACTACTACTACTACTACTACTACTACTACTACTACTACTACTACTACTACTGCTACTGCTACTGCTACTGCTACTGCTACTGCTACTGCTACTGCTACTGCTATCACCACCACCAACACCACCACCACCACTGATATTTCAAAAACGCCCAAGGAAATCCGTTTACACAAACTTTAAAATAGGCACCGAACCAATTCAAATTGTTCAAGAATACACCTATTTAGGTACTCCTTTAACTCCAACAGGAATCTTTACTCTCGCACAAAAACACTTAAAAGAAAAAGCTCTACACGCCTTCTCTAGTATACGAAAACATACTCTTTTTTATAGACTCAATCCCAATACCGCATCACAGATTTTTGACACGATGATATTTCCGATCTTAAGCTACAACAGTGAGGTATGGGAATAGCACTGAACCGGCTTGGTTCAGCGCGGTTGCAAAGCAAGATATGCGATGGTGGGTGGCAACGACAATAGGTAGTTTTGGGAGTTCTTCTCTCTTTGCTGGCGTTGATAACTGCCTTTCAGCATCAATTGGCCATTATATACAAGTTGATATTTCAACCACATCAACAGCGAGCTATGATTCTCCAACTAAACCACTTCACTTTTCCCAGGAAGAGAAAAGTTACCGCCGGTGGCAGAGTGATCAAGGCAGGTATCATTCCACAGTCACAGGTACAGGTCACTGTTTTGTCGATTGGTAACTACGCCAAACAGTTTCATCACGATCTAAAAATAAACTTTGGATAGTGATTAGGGCTAGGAGACACTTTTGGGCTTGTTTATTTATCTGTAGCACGGTGACTTGTACTTTGACCTGTGGAAAGTGACCTGCGAACGAAACCTGCTGAGTGATCAACACTCAGGAGGTTTCTTTTGCAGGTCACATTCTGCGCTGGGGTAGTGCTAAAGACAACGAAATCCGTTGAATCTGCTGAATTCAAAAACTCACTATTTCTCGGCCGTTTTTTTTTTTTCATTTCCGGTCAATCTAATGCATAGCAGTCCCCCAGCGCAGTGATGTGCATGTGGACAAAATGACCATCCCTACCTATGTAACTGCCGCATGTAAGCAGCCGCGGTCACTAAGCCAGGACATTTGAATCGTGTGTCCAGTCCAAACGCATCCTCGGAGACCCAGGGGCGGATAGTCGGGATGAGACGAAGATCGAAAGTGAGCGAAAGATTGTTTGGCGAGCGGGAGAGCCCCTGGGCGCATATCTTTAACGGACTAGTTCCAGAACCCATTTAAATCCGTCTTTCTGATTGGGCACAAATTTTGTGGCATTGTATTTTTTGTGCCCAATCGGCGATCAGTATAGATCGCGCTCTTTTTCGTGTCGCCTTATACGGACGAGGAAATGTGAAAATTTGCTGGCGGCCATATGTTCAATGAAGTGTCATTGGGGGAAAGGGGTACACAAAAGCCAGAAGCCTACAAATTTTACTTTTACTCAACCAAAAAGTACTTGCAAGGAACTCGGCAAATGATCGCAGGTATCGTCAACGTACGCGAGGACGTCTTGCTTGTGCATTGTGCGCTTGAGCTTATGTCTTGAAAAAATTAAAATCGGCCACACATCGTGGTTGTTTGATGTGAGCTGTTTTCACTGCTTTCACTGGCATGAACTTTACTGATTAAGCTTATAGAAGTTCAGTCAAAAGATTAATTTTGAGTTTTGAAAATCGAGGTATTTTTAAAGGGTTTTGTTGGACGTTTCTGGAGACCGTCAGACTGTGCTGCTTTTTACATAAAAGTTGCAAAATTTCAAATTCAACAGTTTGTAAGTTTAATTTTTTGTGTGAGCTGCTGTCTTGAAAACCACTTAAGTGTAGCTCGATAAAGCAATTGATTGCGGTTTCGTATATTTGCTGTGAGTGCATGGAGTTTACTTCCCACAAGACCACACCAATTCCAGATAACTAAGGAACAAAGGACTTTCAGTTTCTCTCATATTTAAAACCGAAAAGGGATTGTAATTTTCTTTATTTTGTTTGTTTAGACGTATTCTTGACAGTAAGGCATAATATCTTTGGGTATCATGGTGACTATAGTCTTGCAGACTCAGAGTTCTTTAAATTTTAGAGTAGCTGCAGCTGTATTTTGGCGACTTGCAGTAGGTGACTTATGAGAATTTGAAAACATAGAAAGATTTTCAATCAGGGGAAAATCAGGGGGTGAAAATTTAATGTAGCCAGTCTTTGGCCAGCTGCTAGCACTTCAGGAGAAACTTATGCTCTGCTAAATTCATCGCCAATGCATGTACCCAGAAAGATGAAATTACACCCTCGCATTCAGAGGCAGTATCAAATTAAAAATCCATCGTAAAATGTGATTGACCACCTATTACTTTTTGGTCTTTCGCTTTTCTTTCCTCCAGATAAGCAGCTTTCAAGTTAATTGACATCAACCACTCACCCTGGTCTCCCGGCCATGATTCCCGTTATTCAAAAGTGGAGAGACCACCAGATCAAACGGATTATCTGGGAATTTGTGCCCTGAGCTATGCAAAGATTTCGAAATTATTTCATTACCTCATATGGAAGAACAGAAAGACTTTCTTCAATGCCTTCTCACGGTCTCGCTCGAAATTCAGCTGACAAGTGATAATGTAAAACTCGAAGGTCAATTGCAAGGTTCGATTTCGCGAAAACACTCGCCCGACCGTCACTGCCTGCATATGTACCCCAGAAAAAAGCTCCTACCAAACAACCACGATATGTGGCCGACTTTAATACAAGACATAAGTTCTAAGCTTAAGCTTACAATAATGTACAAGCAAGACGTCCTCGCCAAGCTAACGATACCTGCGATCATTTGTCACGTCGAGTTCCTTGCAACTACTTTTTGGGTGAGTACAGGTAAAATTTGTAGGCTTATGGCTTTTGTGTACCCCTTTCCCCCAAAACTTTCCTCGTATAACACCGTGTAAAACGGGAGAGATTGAACATATGGCCGCCAGCAAATTTCACATTTCCTCGTCCGTATAAGGAGTCACGAAAAAAAGCGCGATCTATACTGATCGCCGATTGGGCCAAAAAAATACAATGCCACAAAATTTGTGCCCGATCAGAAAGACGGGTTTGAATGGGTTCTGGAACTAGTCCGTTAAAGGTATGCGCCCAGGGGCTCTCCCGCTCGCTAAACAAACTTTCACAATTCCCGATGTTCGTCTCATCCCGACTATCCGCCCCTGGGTCTCCGAGGATGGTCCAAACGGATCACGCATCATGTAGTACCCAAATTGGTTAAATTTGAGCGATGAAACGAGTGATTCCCCGTTCGTGTTGGTCGAAATTTCGGGCAAGTTGGCGAAGAAATAAAGGAAATTTATCTACGCGGCTGCTGTTGGTGATTTGAAGCGCATACTCCGGTTTTTTGGGAATTTATTGGCCTTCAGACGCCGACTGGTTCGATCTCAAACACCATTGGTAAGAAAATATGGTCATGCCGAGAGACATTTGCATCGTTCTTTGTTTTCTTACATTTTGTTGTTTTCACGCTTTCATCTCAAATTGGTTTGGACTAAAAAATGCCCGTGTTTTTTCCAAATGTTTTCTATCCAATATTTCATTTTGGATCCATAAACTCTTCGTTTTCCCTGCTGTCTCTCATTTTTGGGCACAACATTGGTTGAAGAACGAAAGCCAAGCGAAGTCCCGACGGTTTATATCCTCAGCTCCGCTTTGTTAGTAAAAAGAACCGGATTGACATTTTGAAAACTCTCGCAGAGAGCCATAACTCCTTGCTAAAAGTAAAAACGATTTTTAACAGCTCCAGAATTCGAAACGCCAGGAATATGTTGTCCTTGACAGCAATTCTCTTTGTTAGTTAAAAAATCGCAGACTTTAAGGCTAATTGCTGTGAAAACTTCGTCAGTCTTTAATTCAATGTTTATTAACAAATGTTTTTCTGAAATCCGGCATTTGTTTGTTATTGCCAATCAGATGTTATCATTAACAGTGATGTCAAAATAATACCACCCACGACTTGTAGTCAATGTTTGTAGTTTGCAATATTTGTAGTTGATCGAAGTCAAGAATACTGAAACCAGTCTCAACCATTTGCATAAAGGGGGTAGTTTCTAAAGAAACTTATGCAATAAATTATACATTGGCGAGACAGGAAGACGACTAGGCGACTAGGGAAGACGACTAGGCGACCGATTTCGGGAACACCTTCGCGATGTTGAGAAGAATGACAAGGATGCATCTAAGCCAGTCGCTCGTCATTTTAATCTCCCTAACCACTCCAAACAACACATGGTTATCTGCGGCCTTTCCCTACATCAAGGTACGACGGAAAGCTGCAAGAATCTGGAACAGAAATTCATCTTCCAAATCGGCACCCTTAATCCCCACGGTATTAACGAACGCTTTTCATTTAACTAATGTATTCCTATTTTCACGTTGCCATGTTACCACCAATAGCGTAGCTCCTACTCCACTATAAAAACTACACACAACCCATAATTCCTCGATTCGCTCTGACGAAGGGCTAGCGCTCGAAACGTCAGCTTTTAGAATCCCTGAACGGTGGTCAATTTACATTTATCAACTCTGTTGATAATACCAAAATTGTTGTATTCAACCATTTGCAGTTGATCACCTTAGTTCTGAGTTGATTCATGACTTATCGTGCCGCAGTCACTTTTCTCAACGAAAAGTTAAGTCAATTTCGCTGAATGTTTTTCGGTGATATTGTAAAAACACTGTAAAAAGGACATCGACGGCAGTTTTCTATCGTCTTTGCTCTGATAGATCACAAAAATGCCACCATAAAATAGTCAAAACAAGGCGAACAAAGTACTTTCCTTCTTTTTTGGGTGATGTCGAAGAATAGCCACTTTGTGGTTTTACCACGTTTGTTTTGTTGTGGAATATTTCGGTTTGATGAGGTTAAAATGTCGACGATACATTTTAGAAAATTTGTGACTCAGCCAAAGCAAATAACCGGTTGTGATGTTGGATTTAAAAGTGGGACAATGGGACTGGTAATCTATAGTTCAGGAATTTACACCATTTTTATTGAAATGTAATCAGGTGTAATTAAACTATGATGAAGCAAAAGTCTGTTAATCGTTTATGCTCATAATCATGTAGTCCCTTGACCCACAAAAGCCGATGATATTTCGAAAATGTGCGCTTGCACTTGATTGAATGGAAGCAAAACAGTAAAAAAAAAAAATAATAATAAATAAATAAATAAATAAACAATTACAATACAGAAGTCCTTACTAGAGTCCTGGCTCTAGTCCTGGCATTGATATTATTTTATCTGTAAATGCCATACAATAAGGAAAGAACTATGGAGCTCCACTTTTAGGCTTGCCTAAATATTTATATTAGTTTTCTTCCCACGTCTATCAAGGAAGCTTCTTCAATTAAGAATTTTTAGTGGCAAAACACGATCCAGTTACACAGCAACGTCCGCATGATGTCTCATCCGCAACATTTTTCATTGAAAAATGAACCTCAAAAACATCGTGTGGTTCATCAAAGCGATACCTTACTTCGTGCTGCTACGAAGCCTAGTTTGTTAACGTGTGTGTTCATGGTGAGTTCCGAATCAAACCATGCACCTAGATTTCTTACAGCAGAAGAAGCTAAAGGCACTTTGGATGGGGTGTCTCAAAAACTAAGGCCTAAGACCTAAGACCCCCTTCGAATCTCCAAAACTAAGACCTAAGACCCCCTTCGAATCTCCAAAACTAAGACCTAAAAAATCGAATGTGGTTTAGCGTTGTCTGTACTCTTATCGACAACGAGTATGCGTCATCACAGTGGTCAAAATGTTGTGGACTCACGAGGCGCAGCCGAGTGAGTCCACAGCAAAAAATGTTTTTTTTCAGAGCGTGACCAAGATCGTCACACAAATAAAGAGCAAGCGTTGTCTATAACTTTCTCGCAATCTGATTGGTTTTTTCCCCAAAATGAGCGTTTCTGATTGGCTATTACAATTACAACAATAAAAAGCTACGACAAGATCTGAATCCAGCGAAGCGACCATCAGGAAACTGCAAGTTTCGAACAACTTCAACTGTTCAGTTACTGCAAATATTCAAGCAGGATTATAATGAATTTACGGCAAAACATACACATTGGCATTTGCAATGGTGCAGCCATGGAAGAAGCCATTTGGGAAGGCCAAAGCACTGGAGTTTGAGGCAGAGCACGAAATCGAACTCGAAGCTGGCGTCACTGGAACATGAACAACTGCTGAACTCGCTTCTTTAATTACTAACTAGAGCATTTGAGTGGAATTGTCGGAGCAGTTCTTCAACTGTTTTACAGATGGTCTTGAGTTATAACTTGATATGCTTTGCTTGTTAGCATGGCCCGAGATGGACATCATGTGGCGTGAACGAACGAACGTTGGCGTTTGACTATTTGTGAACTCGGCTGCGCCTCGTGAGTCGACAGCATTTTGACCTCTATGATGACGAATATCGTTGTCGATAAGAGTACAGACAACGCTAAACCACATTCGATTTGTTAACTAAGGTCTTAGTTTTTGAGATTCGAAGGGGTTCTTAGGTCTTAGTTTTTGAGATTCGGAGGGGGCCTTAGGTCTTATGTTTTGAGATTCGGAGGAGGTCTTAGGTCTTAGTTTTGGAGATTCGAAGGGGATCTTAGGTCTTAGTTTTTGAGATTCGGAGGGGGTCTTAGGTCTTAGTTTTGGAGATTCGAAGGGGATCTTAGGTCTT
Organism: Galaxea fascicularis; assembly: GCA_948470475.1. Classification (NCBI taxonomy): domain Eukaryota; kingdom Metazoa; phylum Cnidaria; class Anthozoa; order Scleractinia; family Euphylliidae; genus Galaxea; species Galaxea fascicularis. Next base: position 27,271,860 of record OX419338.1, read on the forward strand.
AGTTTTGGAGATTCGGAGGGGGTCTTAGGTCTTAGTTTTGGAGATTCGAAGGGGGTCCGGCTTAGGTCTTAGGTCTTAGGTCTTAGTTTTTGAGACACCCCTTTTGATTTGCCAACCATGAGAGCATCAAGCTCAACATGCGTAACTGTTGGCGCGACCCAACAAGTAAGATTTCAGTCGTACTATCGTTAAAAATTAATTTATCAGAGACTATCCAGTCCCTAATGTCTGCAATGCAGTTCATCATAGCAGAGATCGCCTCATCAGAGGAAGACGACAGCGCCAGATCTGAAGATAGCGCTTGATTACAACCATGCGAAACCACGCGGCCTTTTCTCCTTCACCCCCCCCCCCCCCCCACTGATAGTCGCAATACTGGTGCAATGTAGCGCGGCGCGCGGCCTGGGAACCACAATATAAAAGAAATCGAAGCGCATGCGCTCTTCCTCTTCGTTTCGTGGCTCGTTCGGCCGACCACGTTGTTTATCCCTTTTCGTACTTTTAGCGTTTTTTCTCCTACTTTCTGCGCTCATACCGTCGAGAATGACAGAAAACACATCGAGTAATGTAAGTATTTTCGGTTGCGTTGTGGGTTTGCCGTTTCACTTTAGTATTACAGGAGATGTTTACGATCGAAGGTACGAGTCATTGACCGCCTTCTGTTGTCCTTAGGCTGACAACTCACCGACTGACCCGATCCAATTGGCGGGCAGCGGCGAAGAACGTGCAAATATTGAGAAGTTAGTGGCGGAGGCTGTTGCAAAAACAATGCCAGCAGTCTTAAGAGGCCTCTTTGCCTCGCCAACATTGCCGGGTCAAACCAACCCGAAAGAGGACGATGTTGCTATGAAAAATTCAACTGAAGCTGCGCCTTCTTGTTCCCGTGGCGACCGTTTTTATAGCAATGAGCAGGAGAAGACTATCTCCCAAGACCTGTTGGCGTTTACTACCAAGGCCGTCTCTAGGGCCTTAACAAAGGAGAAGTGGAAAGAGCTGACTACTTCTTATCCTCAGATTAAGGACACAGAGTCCCTGCTGGTGGCCCCTGCTATGGAGGCTGGGATGAAAGAAGATATTAAGAAACGGCACGGTTACACGAAAACCAAAGACCTGTTTTCTTTTGATGATGGGCTTGCTGAACGCCAGTCCTCCTTTCTAGTGGTTGCACGCCCAATTCTAGCAGCCCTCTCAGCCCTGGATGATGTAGGCTGAGAGGATGAGAGTGCAGACATTGACCCTGATGCAATAAAGGATTTATTGGAAGATGCTCTTGCCCTACTTGGAAATGCCAACTTCAGGCTAAATGCCTGGAGGCAAAAGCGATTTTCAGAGTTTCTTACTGAAGTGAGGAAACGAACCCTTCGGGAAGGGATCCCTGCAGATAAACACCTCTTCCCGGAGAAATTTCATGCCAAGATCAAGAGCGAGCACGACCATAGTTCTACTAACAGTAAACTTATCAGCACTCCACCTGCCAAGCGTCAGTTTAAGCAATCCTACAGAAGGGATCAGTCCTTTCGTTCCGGTTTCTCTCCCAATGATAACAGCAGAAATGGAGGAAAACGGAAATGGGTATTTGGCTCAAAATTCAGCCACCATCCCTCCAAGCGTAGTAAAGCAGAAGACTCCTCGTCCCAGCCCTCTGGGGTCCGAACAAGCTCCAGCTGACTATCCGCTTCCTGTCCTCGAAACAATCATTCCACCCAACAACCAATCAGCCACTCGTTTACAATTTTTTCTTCAAAGTTGGAAGAAAATAACACAGGATGCATGGACCTTACAGACAATTCAGGGCTACAAGATCCCTTTTCACAGCCAGCCCAGGCAGTGGCGCATAAGAGTTACCCGGATCCGATGCCATGCCGAGGCCCAACAAATAAATCTGGTATTTGCAAATTTACTAGCAAAAGGAGCGATAAAGGAGGTCCAACCACAGGACAACCAGTTCACATCAACTCTTTTTCTGATCCAAAAAGAAAATGGCGAGTTTCGTCCAGTTATCAACCTTCGGGCTCTGAATCGTTTCCTAGTAAAGGAGTCCTTCAAAATGGAGGGATTGCAAGTTGTGCGGTCCCTAGTACAACCCGGGGACTGGATGATGAAACTGGACCTCAAGGATGCATATTATGCAATACCAATTCACTCCTCCCACAGAAAGTACCTGAGGTTCGTTTATCAGAACAGAACCTACGAGTTCCAGTGTCTTCCCTTTGGCCTATCATCTGCTCCTCGAGCCTTCACAAAAACTCTGAAACCAGTGTTGGCCGTGTTGAAGTCGCTGGGAATCCGGATTGTGATTTACATCGACGACATGTTGTTACTTCATCAGCATAGCAGGGTGCTGAAACAGTTGTTTGTGCAGGTGATAGATTTCCTGGAAAAGCTGGACTTCCTGCTCAAGATAGAGAAATGCTCAGTCACCCCATGCCAGTGTATGGTCTTTCTAGGGGCCCAATTGGACTCATCAACCATGACACTCTCTCTTCCTCAGCCAAAGCTAAACAGCATTGTGTCCACCTGTCAGCTTCTCCGTGCTCAAAGGAGTGGCTTCCTGAGGACCCTGTCTACTCTGATTGGACGCATGAGCCATGCTTCTCAGACCGGGATAATGCTGGCTCCACTTCATTACAGAGGTCTTCAACGTTTACACCTACATGCAGTGACTCAGTATGGCCATGGCAGGGACGTAGTGATTCCCCTATCCCATCCGGCCCTAGACGACTTGGAGTGGTGGGTCTCGCAGAGTGTCCATCTGAACGGCTGTCCTATCCGACACCCCCCGATCGATGCTACCATTTGGACCGATGCTTCCAAGAAAGGCTGGGGGGCAGCTTACCAGGGAATATCTATTGGAGGTCACTGGAGTGTCGAGGAGGCGAATGCACACATCAATGTGTTGGAATTACGGGCTTCCACATTAGCCTTGGAAGCACTACTCCGACATCAGCGACCTGTACCCAAACATGTCCACTTACAGACCGACAACACGACTGCAGTGGCATACATCAACAAGAGGGGGGGGATACACTCCCCTGCTCTGACGAATCAGGCCTTGGAACTGTGGGCAGTTGCCCTAGAAGGGGGAGTGTCCGTGAAAGCACAGCATGTTCCAGGGATTCAGAATGGAGATGCAGACTCAGCCTCGCGGCAGCTAGAGAGCAGAACCGAGTGGACCCTGAACAGGGGAATATTTCAGTCAATATGCCAGAGATTCTACACACCAGAAGTGGATCTCTTTGCGTCTCGTTTGACTCATCAAGTGCCCAGGTACGTCTCGAGGTACCCAGACTCGGGGGCTCTGGCAGTGGATGCGTTTCTTCAGGATTGGAGCCAATGGAGTTGTCTGATACACCCTCCAGTGGTCTTTCTTCCTCGAATCCTAAGGAAGATAAGGGAGGACCAAGCCACGGTTCTCCTAATTGCACCCAACTGGTCTGGTCAACCATGGTTCCCAGAGTTACTTCAAATGCTTGTGGATCAACCTCTACTACTACCCCAGTTTCCATCTCTGCTGTTCCTACCTTTTCAACCTACAGCTCGCCACCCCCTGTGGCAGTCACTACATCTAGCAGTTTGGCCCTTATCAAGGATCGTTATGAAGCAACAGGTTTTTCAAAGGAAGTTGTTGACATCTTGTTGGCATCAAGGGGAGCAGCCACCCAGAAGAGGTACGCAGGCCCCTGGAAGGCATGGGTTCGCTGGTGTTCTCAACGGGCTACCTGTCCCATTTCAGCACCTGTAGCAGAAATCCTTGCATTCCTTGCCTCCCTAGTTACACAGGGGAACTTGGAGTACAGAACTATAGCTGTCTATAAGTCAGCTATTTCTCAGACCCATGACCCCACTGGCTGTACAGAGTTGGGAAATCTACCCATTGTTTCTCGGTTTATGCAAGGTATTTTTAAGAGTAAGCCTCCCAAGCCTAAGTACTGTTCTACATGGAGTGTTCACACAGCATTATCATACTTGGAATATCTTGAACCTTTAGAGGATCTGACTCTGAAGCAGCTATCTTATAAAACTGCTCTATTGTTGGCACTCACATCGGCTGCAAGAGCTCATGAACTGGCTTCTTTGGACTTATCCTACTCTCTCAGGAAAGAGGGTTCGTGGGAGTTTACTCTCCCTACGCATGTGAAGACTTCCAGGCCTGGCCATCCAGCCCGCAAGATTTTTCTCCTTCATTTCCAGAGAATGTGAAGATCTGTGTTGTCCGTACCCTGGCGGCTTATGTAGACAGGACGAAGATGCTGCGTACATTCCCCAGGCTGCTCGTGTCCTTTATCTCACCCCATAAAGCTATTTCAAGCCAGTCTGTCTCTCGTTGGCTGACAAGAGCCCTACGGTTGGCAGGAGTTGATTTGAGCTATTCTGGTCACTCAACTAGGGGAGCGTCTACTTCTGCAGCTGCTGCAGCCGGCCTTTCGGTAGACCTCATCTTAGAAGCGGCAGATTGGGCTTCTGCACAGACATTTGAACGTTTTTATCACAGAGAACAATGCCGTGGTGCCTTTGCCAGGGCAGTGTTGAATAGTTAGGTTTATCTTGACTCTGTTTGCTTGTATGAAGTTGCCTCATTTGGTTAGTTGTTTTGTTAATGACACATGCCTGTTGTGGATTATTAAATCCTTGTGGCTATGTTAGTCGGTTTTGCTTTGCTTGGCAGTATTGCTTTGGAATTCTGCACCAGTATTGCGACTATCAGTAGGAGAGGGGTGAAGGAGAAATTATATTTCCCCGGAGGGTTGGTACTTACCTGACGGGGAGATGTGGTTCTCCGAACCCCTCGTAGACTGATATGAGCAATACTGGTCCCCAAGCCATTGGAGCTATCCTTCCTCCCCACCCTTGTACTGCCAATCAAGACGGCCTCACTCTCCACTACTGCGAGGAAGAGCGCATGCGCTTCGATTTCTTTTATATTGTGGTTCCCAGGCCGCGCGCCGCGCTACATTGCACCAGTATTGCTCATATCAGTCTACGAGGGGTTCGGAGAACCACATCTCCCCGTCAGGTAAGTACCAACCCTCCGGGGAAATATAATTTCTCCCGCAGATCCGTAAACTATGAAATAGCAAAGCCAGCAAATCCATTTCGCTGTTCTTAAGACAATTGTGCTCATTCTTTGGATTTCAAAACTATGTTAACTAAACAGTAAGTGACCCAAGTTTTAAGTTCTGAATTTAAAAAGACACCTGTTTATTTTTACTGGAATTTTGTTATTTATTGGTCCGCCATTACTAACTTTAAAATCTTGAGAGAGCTAGGTCGAGGAGAAAATGACGTCAGATACTCACTGCTTTAAGAATGCAATGCGTGTGTACGCGGCTGAATTAATATGCAGCACAGGAGTTCCGGGCTTTCAGATTTTTAAACTCGTGTTTTGCATATATAATAAGTTGCGTTTACACGCTGAAATTTTAAGCTAGTGAGTAAATGACGTCACTTTTCCCTAGATCCAAGCCCCTGAGGTCCAATCGGTCAGTTTTGAACGTGAGTAATGGCGGACCGTGAAATCCAAACCTTACAATCGAAATAAACAGCCTTTGGATAAAAATCAAGGCTCAAAATTTTGCCAGTCAGTTGTTAAGCAAACACACTTTCAAAATCTGAAGAAAAAAGAAAATGATTTTTTGATCATAGTGGCACTTTAACACCTACACGCTGATTCTCTCCGGTTTGAACCCAAAAAAAAAACTGAGAAGTAGTCATGGTAGGCGGCGAATGTTGTGTACAGTCTTGGACGAAGATCTCAATTTTTTTCAGTGAAGCGAGAGATTTTCTTGAGAGCCTTTTGACAACTTTCTGTCAGATTTTGAGACATGCATAGCACTTGATAGGCTTTTTCATCGGAGTTGAGTTTCTGCCTTCAATAAAATGTTAAAAAGGTTTTAAAAAAGAACACGCTACCGATAAAAAAATTATAAGTTTCTTCTCTTGTTGTTGTTTTCCCGCTGAAGAAGCGGGTTGCCGACATCTCGAGTGTCACATTTCACCTTGGCATATATCAAGGGATGGACGAACGGTCGTGCGGTGACGTCATAACTGAAATTCCTCGCATCGATGGGTTACCATACTTTCTTATCAATAGTGCTCCGCTATCAGAGAATAAAGTTATAGGAATACCTTTGTACCGCTTTCTTTTCTTTTTTTTTTCGAGGTTGCAGAATGTTTTACCTTAAACTTATTTAACTGTCCGGCCAACTACAAACCTTCGTCATCTGAACACCCTGCGGGTTTCCAAAATTTGACATCTCCAACAACACCATCACTGAATTTTGACCACGGAACAATGGCGTTTAAAAGATTGTCACCGCACTTGCGTGACATTTTCGCTATATCACTTCTGCCTAGGGCTTTGTTAAAGATGTTTACACTGCTGATTACACCAATAAACTGGCCAGCTTTGCGATCCACCCTTGCTTGTTCCTTAGTTAATCCAACGATAAATTCGCCTCCTCCTGTTGAAGGTAATTAGAAGTGTTGGCGAATTTGAGTTATGCTTTAGCTATTTCGAGAAGAAAACTACGTGATTTGTTGCCTCGAATGTCTGCTTTTGACTGAGAGGCTTGTATATTTTTTCTTTGTACAAGAAAAAAAAAAAACAATTTATCAGTATTACCAAGTCTCCAAGATTAAAATCGTTCTAGCAGGTTTGTGTCCGACTAGGTAGCCTTCAGACAATGGGGAGTAACTAAATCGGTTTTGCAGTTTAAGGAGGCTCGGAAGGGTTTTTGGTTGATGTAGTGTTTGCGAAACGATGAAAGATTACAAAGTAGGGTATTTAATGGTGTAGGCAAACTATATGTCTACTTGGGAACTATATGTTGGACTATATTTTAAGGGTGTTTATGACGTCATATCAGTTACCATGGCAACGCGCCAAGTCCACAAAAAGATCCTCTAAATTTCGGTTTTTGTAGATTATCTGAAAAACTAATTCGGTGACCAACCGTTTTTATTTCTTTGTTGGGAAGGTCCCTAAATTCCTTAACTTTTCAGGTAGCATGAAAAATATTTATCTTGTAGAATTAAAAAATAAGCGTTTTATGGCTTACAGAAAATTCTACAAGATAATTTTCCCCGAAAATTTTATAGTTGAAGTGCCATCGTGAATGGTACGTGCATGCAAAAAATCAAGATAGGTCACCGGGCAAAATTTCGAGCTAAAAACAAATGTTTTTGGCATGTTTTATTTCCGGTTCGCGCGATTTTACGCAGTATTTAACTTCCGGTGTGCTTGATTTTGATTCATTCAGCTGACGCTTGTGTCTAAGGTCATGGCGTGTGTAGATTGCACGCGAACTTGCGGCTAAAAACCCTTTCCAGCCTCCTTAATTAACCGAAGCGGGAAAAAAAGAGGAAGGTTCCTGTCTGATCTTCACGATCAGTGTTTGCACTGAGAAACTATGAGAAAAACGACTTGACAGACCAAAAACTTGCCTGTGTGCAAAAAGCTGTTACTGAATCAACAAGGAAGAAAGCTTGCTGATCGTTTTTGCGCGTAAAGAAGTTTTAATTGCAATTGCGTAAAGTTCATACCGGGAATAATTTTTGCTTTGGAAAACGAAAGTCCTGTAAGTACTGCCTTGTCATTGTAGATGTGGACTCTTCCTGACACAGAATTCCAGGTTAAACAAATGTGGTGCCATTTGCCGTCGTTTGCTTTTGAGCTCGTTTTTGACCTGTCAAGCAAACAGTAGGTGTATTAACAAAATGACGATATGATATGATCGTGGAGTCTCATATTTACGTACTTTCTATTATTAGTAACGCAAAATAAAGCTATTAGTGGTTATGTTTGCAAAAGAAGATTGCAAATCTATGCCTAGAGAATCATAGACTTGCAAAAGTTAGTCGGTGTCAGAGGGAAGGATTGACATGTGCCGAGAGTACTAACTCGAAAGTTAGAATATAAATTCACCTCCTCGGCCTTTCCCTACAGCCATAAGAATCTAGAAAAAAATCATTCTTCTTTCAAATATACACCCTTAATCCCCACGGTATCAACGAACTCTTCTCATTCAATTAATGTAATCCTCTTTCTCACGTTACCACGTCACCACCAATAGTGTAGCTGCATCTTCTCTATATAAACCACACAGAATCCATAATTCCTCGATTTGCTCTATCTGACGAAGGGCTAACGCGCCAAACGTCTCCTTTTAGAATCCCTGTACGGTGTTCAGTTTACATCATCAACTCCTTTACAAGAACAAATTCTCGTGTACCATGCTCTCACTGACGCAGCACAACAGTTTCCCTAAAAACTAACCCCAGCCTTTACAACTGTTATCCACTTTGCCCCTAACCCTAAAGTATACAGCTGTTTCAACCTACGTTCTTGGAAGTTCACACGACAACACCGAAAGGGATCATGGGTATTTGTAAATCTTTACTATTCGGCTTCATCTTTTTTCGCTGTCACAACCATCTGATGGAGAGACACACTCGTCAACATTTGCGTTAGTGATTTATAAAATATATACCCAGCTTGCCATATTCTCCGTGTTGGATTTTCAGTGTCCTTAAATGGTTGATGTCTTTTCGCAGGACATAGCACGGTTTACAGATAAGGCATAGATATTTGTTAGTTACAGTATGACAGCTGCACTTACGAAGTCGTTTCTCCTACGTAGACGTAAAACCCTCGGTAGTCCAATAAAGCAATGGCAGTGACGTACTTCCTTTTCATCTCGTAAAAGACTCTATACCATATGGGTGCGCCCGCACTAGTTTTGTCTGTTGTTTTCATCCAGAGGCAGATGGTGAATTCGGACAGATCCGGCAGATCAGTAACATTCACATAGGCAGCGTGATTTTCAGCAAAATCTACTTGATAATTGCTTCCAACTGAGTCTGTGGAATGAAAATGACTAGTTTAGTCATTGTATCTGAAATGATTTAAATCTACTGAGCTATGAATACAGACTAAAACAAGGCAGGGGTAGGTTTAAGTGCCTCGCCCAAGCCTTAATCCGTCAGAACTAGTTTCATTCGGTAACTAATCTGAATCGTGAAAACAAATCAGTCCTCATTGATTTATTGAAATACTATACCACGTAACGTAAGAACATCTTAAGAACGTTTTCACGTGTTTTCAAGCTCAAATCGGCCAAAAAAGATAAGAACGTTCAGCCTTGGCTTCAAAGTCATACATTCTTAAATATAAAAAAAAAGAGTGTATCAAAATTATAAAACGATTCGGTTGTCATTTTAACAATACAAATCAACATGTTTTTCCAGGATAGAAAAATTGAGCGTTGACTTTCTTTCCAAATGGCGTTATGTCAGGGAGGGGGGGGGGGGGGGGGTAAAAAAAGGCCTGGGACCGAGAAGCGATGTTCTCACAACTTGCAAGTCGCTCATCTTGGTCAGCGGCGTATTTTGAGCGGGCGCTCTTTTTTGCGCGGTAAATTTGACAGCTGGCCTGTTTTCAGATGTTTTCGAAAGTTACAAAAGATGGCGATCTCTGTACAAACTATGTGTCTGTTGGCTTTTTTGCTGGTGCTATTATCGGGAAGTGAAGTTGAGAAAACGTTCAGAGCTGACTCGTTTCCTAATGGCTCTGAAGCTTCCCGTCGACGCACAACTCACAACTCGCACAAATTACAGGTACGAGTTGAACGCGTAGTCCACGTAGCTAGTTTGCTCGATAATCCGTTTATTCACGGGAACCCAAATATGCCAAATTGTTTCCGATGTACCGTCGGATATCCGAGTTTTTCAGTATAGTATTCGCCTAAGGACCTCTTTCTGTTGCCAATAAAATGCGGGTTCGATGGCTCCAAAACATCACGAAAAACATCGCCTTCTCAACCGCGGACCACGTTTAATTTCATTCAACACAATATCTACTAGGAATGTGTTCTTCTCGCCGAAAATCCTAAAATAAAATAAATGCATTTTGAAATTTTAAACTAAACAAAACACACAAAACAAGCAAAAGAACTCATCCCTTAGAGAGTGGGATTGGTAGGCAACAGAATACAATTTTAAATGCCTCGCAGTATAACACCCAATGAAAGCAGGTTTTCACAAAATTTTGTTTTCGCACAAGTATTTCTTTTTCTAGGCGGCAATAAATGCTGGCTGAAAAAACTAAAACGTAGGTTTAGTTATCAAATAGCACAAAAAGAATGCCTATCTCTGAGTAAGTGTCAGTCTACGACAAATACCATAAATCGAACAAGCGATTGACATTTTACAAAGACAAACTTGAAAATTTGCGACTTATACAGCGGGAATAATTACTGGTTGCTTACCACTCTGTTTTACCATCAAGCCAATAAGCTTACTAGCTCAAGAGGCTTTCTTAATGCGAAGAAATATTGCTGTGGCTATATGGCCGGTAGCCGGTCAAGGTGTTAAAAACACTAAATGGCCGGCAGTGCGAGATTTTTCTAAAAAAAATGTCAAATCAAAGAATCCTGGCTAACGCAAACCGTCATATGTCGATTAGGAAAAGTCAAGCGATCCCTAAATGGTTTTTAAATCTCAAATCCAGCGCTTGCTTTATGCTGGGCTTATTGGACAAACTGTATTTCGTCTGCCGGCCAAGATGTTAAAAACACTAAATGACCGGCAGTCGGATAAAAATTGCAAGATCGAAGAATTCCAGTCAATTTAAACTGTCAAAGATCAGCCATCTATGCAACCGGTTTTGTAGGATTTTTCCATCATTTCGACCATTTTTATCGGACTGCCGGTCATTTAGTGTTTTTAACGCCTTGGCTGGCAGTCGACCTGAAAAAAATGTTAAGTGTCAAGAAATACTGTTCGTCCAATAAGCCCAGCATAAAGCAAGCGCTGGACTTGAGATCAAAAAGTCATTTCAGTCAGGATCGCTGGACTTTTCCTAATCGACATACGATGGTTTGGTTTAGCCAGGAATCTTTGATTCGAGAATTTTTAGAAAAATCTCGCACTGCCGGCCATTTAGTGTTTTTAACATCTTGGCCGGTCGACCTAAACAAATTTTGAAGTGTCACAAATTACGGTTCCTTCGATAAGCCCAGCAAAAAACAAGCGCTGGACTTGAGATCTAAAAATCATTTCAGGATCGCTGGACTTTTCCTAATCGACATACGATGGTTTGTTTAGCCAGGATTCTTTGATTCGTCAATTTTTAGAAAAATCTGGGACTGCCGTCCATTTAGTGTTTTTAGCACCTTGGCTGTTACCGGCCTAATATATAATACACTTGAAAAAATTACTCGATTGTGATTGGCTGAGAGAAGTGCAGTTTAAGTGTAACAAAGTGCAGAAAGTGTAACACCAGTGCAAAAAAGTGTAACACGAGTGCAAATTACAACGATTTCCGAAGTTAAAACGAAGAGACTCGAAGACTTCCGAAGACCAACCGATGTATTTCGAAGACCGCCGAATATCGTGCGAAACTTTCCGAAAATTCCCGAAGACCACACGAAGATTTCCGAAGATCGCTGAACACTTCCGAAGATCACCCAAATCCTTCCGAAGATCAAACGAGCACTTCCGAAGATTGCCGGAGATTACCCAAACATTTCCGAAGATTACCCGAACAATTCCGGTGATCTCAGGATATTTTCGAAGCTTCTCCGAGTTTCGGAAGATCGAAAGCAATGCCCTCTGTGTACCTCAGTAGTCAATGTATGGGCTGAAGCTTTATAAGTAGTCTATTTTTCAAGTGTATTATTAATTAGTAATCACATGTTTTTTCTCGTGCAATTTGGAATAAATAAGCACTTGTAAATTTTTTCAAAGACCACAAATTGCACGAGCCCGTAGGGCGAGTGCAATTTTGTTGGTCTTTGAAAAAATTTACTCGTGCTTATTTATTCCAAACTGCACTCGGAATCATGTGATTACCTATACAAAATATACATTTACAAAATATTGCCGTACCTTGATCTCGGAGAAACTACTGTGCGTTAAAAACGACGTCCGCGAAGAAGTAAATTTTCCAAATTGAAGGGCTTCGAAATGAAAAAAAAAGGAAATAAGTAAAAACGTTCTCTGGTAAAAAGTTTAAAAAAGACTATGAGCTTTCGACAGACTGAACTGCTGTCTTCAACGGATAAAAACGTGTGAAGAATAAAAGCGAAAGAAATTTAAATATATCGGTAAATTCACATAAATTAAGGATAAAAACATGTGCTAAAAAGAATGTGAAAAGAAGCCAAGAAAAATTAGTGTTTCTTTAAGGATATGTGATATTATCTTGGGAGCGGGCACGAATTATTGTCCGCCCTAACAGTTTTTGCCGTGTGCCATAACTCCAATGTCTTTCTATTCCGGTTGTTCGCTTTGTCAATGATTTTAGAGTTGTTGAAGTCAATAACATGATTAAAAGTCCACGCATGTTTTGCGACATTTGAGCCTTTAGAACAATGCTTTAAGTTCCTCATGTGTTCTTTTCTCCTAGTAGTAAAGGATCGTTTAGTTTCGCCGATGTAGTTCCAGGGGCAAGATGCGCATGGAATTTTATAAACGACATTGCACTGGTCGTCTTCGGCAGGTCGAAAGTTAGGGATAGGGAAATGCTGTTGTAAAGTTTTTGTCGCACAATAAGTAATAGTACCCTAATAATAATAATAATAATAATAATAATAATAATAATAATAATAATAATAATAATAATCCAACATGGCGGCCGTACTCCAGCTGACCATCTAGTTTACAGCGGACATCTTTGATATTAGACATCCATGTCAATTTCAATTGACACCTGTCAAAAAAACGTATCCGCTGACCAGTATCACGTGATCATATTGCGGGCTCAAGTTATGAGCTGTCGAGGTCAGCTGTTTTTTTGACATTGACCGCTGACCAGGTACTGGTTTTCAATTCGATCGCAGGCTCAAGGCAGACCAAAACGAGGCGAAATTTTTCGCCAGGATCAACAGCTCTCCGTCCTGTAAACAATTCGCCGCCTACCTTGACTACTTCTCAGTTCGTTTTTTGGTTAAACCGATGAGAATCAGCCTTTGAATGTTAAGAGCAGCAAACTGGATTGCCTGGCTTTGCTATTTTATAGTTTACAGATCTGCGAGAGAAAAGATCGTGTGGTTTGGCAGGCTTTTAATCATGCAGGCGTTGTCTTCGATTGCTGACTTTTGCTGTGGGTTAAACTGGACGGTTTTGCCGCTAAAAAAAACTTAATTGAAGAAGCTTCCTTGATAGACATGGGAAGTAAAACAAAGTGACGGTGAAAAACTTCAAGGCCCGATAAGGGTTTGTATCTGCTTAGCAAATGAATACTTATACTTTTGTGTGAACTGACGGCTCCTGCTTTAGCTCTGCGTTCGGAGTGATTGTTGACTGACTTAAACTGTCCGCAGGTTAGTACTCCTGTTGTGTCTTTTATATGACATATGGTGATTTGTCTCTGTGACTACGAGTTATCTTTGTTACTTGTCTTAGTTTTCCAATTTCTACAAGGAACGCCGAAGAACTGACATTCGCCAGCATCGTTCTTTGTTTTCTTACCTTTTTTCATGCTGTTTGGACTAAAAATGCTCGTCTTTTTTCCAAATGCATATTTTCGCTCCAATATTTCATTTTGGAGCCTAAAACTCTTCGTTTTCCCTGCTGTCGCTCATTTTTTTGGGCAAAGAATTGGTTGAAGAAAAGCCAAGCGAAGTGCGGACGGTTTATATCCTCGGCTTCGCTTTGATGACATTATTGGAAACTCGCAAAGAGTAATCGACAACTCATTGCCAAACGTAAACACGATTTTTAACAGTTACAGCATTGGAAATGCCAGCAATAATATGTTGTCCCTCAAAAGCAATTCTCGTTGTTAGTTAAAAAATCGCAGATTTTCAAGGCTATTGCAGTAAAAACTTCGTTCTTTGTTCAATGTTTACGGCTGAAAAATGTTTTTTCAGAAATCCTGAATCAGATCAGTGTTATCAGTAACAGTGATGTCAAAAATAATACCACCCACGACTTGTAGTCAAGGTTTGTTGTTTGCAATATTTGTAATTGATCGAAGTCAAGAATAAAACCATTCTCAACATCACTCGATAATTGCAGTTGATCACCTGAGTTGATTCATGGCTAAAATACTATGCTCGATCAGTCTGTCGCAGTCACTTTTCTCAAGGAAAAGTAAAGTCGATTTCGCTCAACGTTTTTCCATGTTATTGTAAAAAGGACGGCACTTTCTATCGTCTTTACTGTAATAGATCATAAGAATGACACAATAAAATGTTCAAAACAACAAGGCGAGCAAAGTACTTTGGTCTTTTATGGGCGGTGTCGAAGAGAGCTCACTTTGAGGTTTTATCGCACTTTCGCTGTTAGTCTCCTTCGCAGCCGTTTTTTGGGCGGTCACGCAACGCTCCCCCCAAACGCAACTTCCTCCTTTGGGGGGAGCGTTGCGTGACCGCCCAAAAAACGGCTGCGAAGGAGACTATTTCGCTGTCAAATATTTTTTGATAGATTAAAAAATGTCACCGATACATGTCGGTTGTGAAGTTGGTTTAATAGTGGGACATTAGAACTGTTAACCTAGTTAAGTGATTTTTACCACTTGTATCGAAATGTAATCAGATGTAATTAAACTGTGATGAAGAAAAGTTTGTTAATCGTTGTTGCTCATCATAATCATATTATAGTTCCTGTGCCACAAAGTAGTGGTGGCAATCGGTTGAGATTTCACAACCGATCGATCATCGATTATAATCGAAAAAATCTGCCAATAAGCATTTCATGTATTTTTCACCCACATAGAAGTCAAAGTGACAGCGTGTACGCACAGGTAAACACATTCTTAGATTATATCTGCTGTTATGACTTAGAAGTTTAATAGGAGTCCACGAAAAACCACACCAAACTCACACCAAGATATTAAACGGTCATTTTCTTGATTTTGATACTTTTGTGTCCCCAATAAATTTTTAATTTTTCCGCAACAATCGATTATGAAACAAGACGCCTGGGGGCGTTAACGTGAGATGCATTGGTTGATGAATGTGTACACACAGTCACTTTGGTTATACGTGGACAATGGGAATTTAATGATGACTCAGTACAGCATGACAAAAACACGATGGTTAACTAGTCTCCTTGCCACCAGTGATGCATTCGATACGAATTTGCTGATCAAACCATGATCGAAAAAATATTCGGCACTTTCATTTCGAGGTTATTTGTTCCGCGTCAAGTGCGTGCGGTGGACAGTAAGCAAAAAATAGTCATTTAACACCATCCAAAAACACCAATCAACTTTATACCCCTGTTATGATTTACTTGAGGAGATCTCTCTCTCAAATCTCTGAAATGCCTATGAATGTTGCGCTGTCTGACCCCCATACCAAGTCTCGCAATCTTGCTTGATCAAATGTCAAAGTATGCAAATTTGTGTTAAAACAGTCAAGCGTACAAAATGCAAAAGAGTCAAACTTAAAAATATCGTTTTCCTTTCGTTAGGACAAATACAAAGATTACGAAGCTTTTCACACTCGATTAGAATGTAAATTATTCACAGTTGAAAACACGAAACTAAAGCAATGAACGGAACAAATCAATCTCTTTTCAATCATTCAAATACTTCACTGTGTCGCGGCGCTGTGAGAATGAAATCTTTACTTAAAAGGTTTTCTCCGACAGATGAGCACGTTTAGAAAGAGGAACCGTGGCTGATCGGCTAGCAGCACTGTTTGGCGATTTCAGCGTCACATGGTTCCTTAAAGTACAGAAATAAAATCGAAAAAAGACGACCAGAAAAAAAAAAAGGCCAACAACATCGGTTTCAGATAAGGTCACCCATCCGAGTAGTAACCCCGGCCAGCAGGGCTTAACTTCATTGAGAAGCAAAAGCACGTGGCTAATTGCCATATGAGACTACAATGACGACGAAACTCGCCCGAATCTTTATACGTGGTCTGCCTACGCATTCCACGTAAAAAGAATAATCGATTGTTGCGTCGCTTGAACTTTTCGATCAACTTTCGCTTACAACCGATCATCGGCCCACCACTACCACAAAGACCGATGATAATTCGAAAATCTACGTTTGCACTTGATTGAATGATGGCTCTGGCTCTGCAGCAAAACAGTAAAAAAGATGTGTATATGTAATCACAATATAGAGAAGTCCTTACTGGAGTCATGGTTCAAGTCCTGTGGCATTGCCATATTAGTTTTCCTGTAAATGCTAATATTAAGGAAATAACTGTGGAGCTCCGCTTTTAGGCTTGCCTAAATCTATATATTAAACTTTTTACCAGAGAACGTTTTTACTTATTTCCTATATTTTTTTCATTTCGAAGCCCTTCAATTTAGAAAATTTACTTCTTCGCGGACGTCGTTTTTAACGCACAGTAGCTTCTCCGAGATCAAGGTACGGCAATATTTTGTAAATGTATATTTTGTATAGGTAATCACATGATTCCGAGTGCAATTTGGAATAAATAAGCACTCGTAAATTTTTTCAAAGACCGCAAATTGCACTCGCCCTACGGGCTCGTGCAATTTTGTCGGTCTTTGAAAAAATTTACGAGTGCTTATTTATTCCAAATTGCACGAGAAAAATCATGTGATTACTTATTATTGATACACTTGAAAAAATAGACTACTTGTAAAGCTTCAAACCCATACATTGACTACTGATGTACGCAGAAGGCATTGCACTCGATCTTCCGAAACTTGGAGAAGCTTCGAAAATATCCGGAGATCACCAGAAGTGTTTGGTAATCTTCGGAAATCTTCGGTAGTGTTCGGGTAATCTTCGGTAATCTTCTGAAGTGTTCGGGTGGTCGTCGGAAATCGTCGGAAGCATTCGGGTGATCGTCGGAAGTGTTCGGCGATCTTCGGAAATCTTCGTGTGGTCTTCGGAAATCTTCGGAAGGTTTCGCACGATACTCGGCAGTCTTCGAAATACATCGGTTGGTCTTCGGATGTCTTCGAGTCTTCGTTTTGACTTCGGAAATCTTCGTTGTAATTTGCACTCGTGTTATACTTTTTTGCACTGGTGTTACACTTTCTGCACTTTGTTACACTTGAACTGCATTGCTCTCAGCCAATCACAATCGAGTAATTTTTTCAAGTGTATTATTAGGACGATAAAACTGGAGGTCCCGTCTCAGTACCGGTGTGGGACGTTAAAGAACCCACACACTGATCGGAAAGAGTAGGGGACGTAGTCCCCGGTGTGATGGTCTATAACTTATTCTGTTCTGGGGGCACCTGTGTTGATCCTACTACTCATTCAAAACAAGGTTGTCAACTGCGTGGCTGCAATTTGCGCCTAAAAAGCAGTCTAGCAAAGTCCCCCAAAAAGTGTTGTAAGGCGCTTTGAGCCCTTTGGATAAAAGCGCTATATAAATCCTCATCATTATCATTATGCCAGGCAAGGGAACACAGAAATTACGTGAAATTTTTCAACCTTTCATTTCATTCCATCCTGTCTTTTGCAAGTACGATTTAACCTGACTGGTCAAGCTTCCCATTTGCGCCCTCATTAATAGTCTCCATGGAGTTGCTTCTAGGTTGGAATTCACCCATCCGCAAAATCCTTCTTTAAATTCGAGACAACCAATGTTAACTGCGAATATAAATAAATGAATGAATAAATGAATAAATGGACGGACGAGTGGATGGATGGATGGATGGATAGTTACCACTGACCTAAATGGAAGAGACAGATTATTAAGACAAATGATTAGAGACGAAGTTTGCGTCATGAAGAAACAAAATCATAACCATGGCAGAGGCAGAAGCGATAACAATAACGATAACGATAACAATAGTAACAAGTAATAATTATAGCTGAAAAGCAATAGCAATGACGATAACGATAGCAAGAGCAATAGTACTACAGCGATAACGATAACGATAACAAGAGCAATAGTACTAGTTGTATAGCAACAGCGATAACGATAACGATAACAAGAGCAGTAGTAATAGCTGAATAGCAACAGCGATAACGATAACAACAAGTAATAGCGATAACAAAAACTACAACAATAGATGTCTTTAAAGTCATCAAAAAATCTTAAAATTTGCTCTTTCTGCGACAGCCAATCAGTAAATCATTTAAAACCATCGTAATGTCTCCGCTTATTGACTAAAACGTTTTGCAGCTGTTTCTTTTCTCCTTAGTTAAGAAGCGATTCAGATACGAGAAACTAACCATCTATTATACTACTCACCTGCACAAGTTCCAGACTTCGGTTGTTCGTTGATCGTTTTTGCAGGGCACCACAAATCTCTGGTGTCATCACTTGTACACGTCTTGTGTTGGATATTTTTGTGAAGGAAAGGAAAATCGCAGCAATCTCCAGCAGTCGTGCGACGTACCAGGCATAACGCTCGAGTTGAACCTGAGTTAAAAGTAATTGCAATTTTCGTGAGTTGGATGATTCATTTTGGAATGATAAATAATCTTTTTCTTTTAGGTTATTCTTGTTCCAAGGCTGGGACAGGTGCTTAAGGTGGCTGGAAAGGGTTTTTAGCTGTACGCGCGCGCGCAATCTACACACGCCATAACTAACGTGAACGCGTCAGCTGAGTGAATCGAAATCAAGCAAGCCGGAAGCTGAATACTGCCTGAAATTGCTCGAACCGGAAATAAAATCTGCGGAAAACGTTTGTTTTTAGCTCGAAATTTTGCCGGTGACCTATCTTGATTTTTTGCATGCACGTACAATTCGCAATGGCACTTCAAATATAAACGTTTTGGGGAAAATTATCTAATAGAAGTTTCTGTAAGCCGTAAAACGCGTTTTTTTAAAATATATTATTTTTCATACTTCCTGAAAAGTTAAAGCCTTTAGGGAACTTTCCAACAAACAAATAAAAACGGTAGGTCACCGAATTAGTTTTTCAGATAATTTACAAAAACTGAAATCTATAGGACCTTTTTGCGGACCTAAGGCGTTGCCATGGTAACTGATATGACGTCACAAGCACCCTTAAAATATAGCCAAACAATAGAGTTCCAAGGAGACATATAGTTTGCCTACACCATTAAATATCCTTCTTTGTAACCTTTCATCGTTTCGCAAACACTACATCAACGAAAAACCCTTTCGAGCCTCCTTAACTGACCACCCCTCTCATTTAAATGCTGGGCCTGGAACAATTTAAGCTGTCCACAAGAAGTTCCCTCTTTAACACCCCTTTTGACCAACATACCTGTTTGTCAAAACTTTCGATGAACATTGTTCATACAAGGCCATCAGATAATTCATTGAAACCCACTAGAGGAACTTACTATATAAAGTGGAAACCTCTCCTGGAGTAAGTGGACGCAGGAATACTGCCAGATCTCTCAAATAACCATTAAATACATCTTTAGTGTCTTTCTTGAAACCGAGTTCATACAACGTGTGATTGGTCAGATTAAGGTCAATATCTGACCCCTTGTATGTAGAAGCCGTTTCATGGTTCAATTTTCCGTCTATGTAGATTTTCCCTTTAAGAGTGCTCCGATCCCAAACAAATACCAAGTGGGTCCAGACCTTTGATTTGATATAACTGCAAGAGATTAATGAAAGATATAGAATCTATGTTATTCAACACTTCAGTTAACACAATATAAAAACATAAATTTAGTTCGTAATTCATGTAGTAAATATGGCTGTTGATAATTATCAAAATTTTCAAGATAAAACTTTCATTTCTTACAAAAACAAACATTAATTTTACTTGTTATCAAATGTCACCATAACGTTCAATGACGTCACGTTGAGACAAAATTCGTGTTTCAACTTGAGACTATAAGTGAACGGTTTAGATCTACTTTTTGCCCTGATAGTTTAATTCCGTTAGTCCTGTTATCACTGAATAAGGCTTTTTTCGGACCTCTTTGGTGACTTTAAAGGCATCTATTATTATAGTTTTTGTTATCGCTATTACTTGTTGTTATCGTTATCGCTGTTTGCCGGATTTTGATGACTCATGGAAAATTAATTATTCATTCCATTTCAGAGATTGCATTACGTTTTGAAAGCAGTCAAGACTGAATCTGAATTGCAAAATAACATTAGTTTTACTTAAAAGCATGGATTAATGGAACATGTCATTCAAAGCTATAAACCGAAGCATAAGCGTACACTCTTTGGAAAAGCAATTAAACAATATCTACAATCAAGGTAAACATGAGAATAAGTCATTAGTGGTTGATTATTGTTCCGGTTCTAGAACTTTCTGTTGTCCATTAATAAATAAGCTAAATCATTATCTTTAGTGACACCAGTTGGGAGAAGACGTACAGTTAAATGTGACATTTCTTTTGGTAACTTATTGTTTTACCTTAAATATTTTATAGTGTATCTTCTGTTTATCAGGGAAAAGTTTTGCAAGCGATTTGTGCTATATTCCTTAATTGTATTTGTAGGATTTCTGAACTGTCAATCTTTGTTAAAGATTTGTCTTAATTGATTGTAACTACTTAGCATTAGAAAAAAACATAAATAAGCTAACAGAAAGCTTGCTTTTGGGGCGAGAGGACGGCAACAAGCAGATTGAAGACGGAGAGCTAGTTAAGACAAAATTAACTGAGTTGTTGCCGAGAGCTTGTAAAGGTCTTGTGAGTGGAAATATTTATCTTGAAAACTACTTGATTGAGTGTTGGCTTCTCGAGCAGCATACCTCTCAGCGAGTAGCTCTGATGATCCCTCAGTAACTAGGGGAGGACATTTTTAACCATTGATCTTCACAAGCTATTCGAGAACTCAAGCAACGACGATGCCAGCACCGACGAATGACGTCATTACAGGATTTAACTTGTCTTTGATTTATTTTTTCCCGATTATTCCAGCACGTTCAACTTGTAAAATGAACGCAAACTATCAAGGAGCTAAATTTCTATGAACAGCGTAACGCTAAAGGGAAGGGAAAAAAAAGTAAACCTGTCCATCGTTATGTGCTTACGTCTGCGACAAAACTGACCTTGCATTTTGACTGAAGACAAAGAATTACCAAAATGCAAAACACACGCCGTTGTAGAGCGATTGCTTTTTTCCCCATTACAGCCATTTTCTATGGCGTTTTCCCCGCTGAAACTAACGAAAACTGTCAGTGGCTCGGCACGTCCCGCTGAGGATATAAACATTGCAACAATAGTGTCATTTGTACTTACGTTCTGCTTAAAGCGCGAAGCAAAAACTGTACATGGCCAGATCTTCGCAAAACCACCTGTATGGTTCTGTCATAAATGAACACCCTGAATTGAAAGGGTGATGACCAATCAGATATTAGATGTCCCTCTACATGTACATCATGGGCATTAAATCGAATTGCGATCGAAAAGTTACTCCTCCGGAAATCGATCGCAGGAATGTCTGCATGGCCATCTAGACCGTCAAGGAAAAGAGATGTGAATCCACCTTTAATCTGGTAAGAAGCCTTTCCTCTCAACCTGAAAGAACGACACAAGAGGTGTGTAGTTTTCATAACATAGATACAAGCTCAAGGTCTTCATTGCAATGTAGTTTGGGCATGGTGTCAACCAATTTTCGAAAATTTAAGGTGGCTCTGAACTCCATGTACGGAATTTATTTAAATTAAACTTTGCCAAAAGTTGCATCTCATCCTGCTTATCAAAATTCTATACTAAGAAAAAATTTCACCGTGCCGTTTCTGAAATATAAGCGCTTAAAGCTGAAATTAAGGGTGTTTTTAGCAGGTCATAGTGTTGCTATGGTAACCTATAGAGTCCCAAAAATAATACCACCGTATTTACA
This sequence comes from Galaxea fascicularis, assembly GCA_948470475.1. Taxonomy (NCBI): domain Eukaryota; kingdom Metazoa; phylum Cnidaria; class Anthozoa; order Scleractinia; family Euphylliidae; genus Galaxea; species Galaxea fascicularis. Next base: position 27,293,537 of record OX419338.1, read on the forward strand.
AATGATTGGGCAGTTTTTTGGTACCATGATTATAGCATTAACTGAAGAGTGGTAATAATGGCCCAGCAAAATCTACGTCTTGGAAAGTGCTGGAAACTGTTTTGAGCCACCTTAAGTCAAATTGTTAACCCCCCACCCCACCCCGTCTATACCCTCCTCACAATGCCTATCTTTCCTGTGGGCGTGTTATTAGCTACCAAACCGGCACCGGACAAGTGCACAAAACAAAACATGTATTTCTTTGTCTTTTTGCCTCACCAAATATTTTTGTCCGTTCCGTCTAGTTTCCAGAAATATTTTGCATCAAGAGGATTATTTCCAAAGTCTTTGGTGTCTCCTGGAAATGAAATGAAAAATAAAAAGCAGTAATTCCTCATTATTTCATAGCTAAAAGTATTGAAATTCGTATAGTATGTACTATAATTATAGTAGCTTCATGCTGCCCAAATTTTAAACTTTAACTTAAACATTAAACGACGAAGTACTTTTTCAATATTTGGTGAAGCCCTGCATCGATACTTCAAGCTTGTTTGCTCTCGTCAAATTTTAATCAGCCATGAACGTGCGTTAGGACAACGTACATAGCATAATGAAAAAAAAAAAGGTTTTCATTTTGGTCTATTAATTAGCTACATTCTACGAGATCATGAAGCCGTTTTATTAGACATTCTTTATTTTTCAGTCACTGAGAATTCACATTTGCAATCTTCAATAAGCAGTTCAATAAAAGTCTTTCTAATACTCTTATTCATTCATCTCATCACATCATTCACGAGTTATTACGAACCAACAAAACAACCACCTCCCAGTTGGCTTATTAGCTTTCGCTACAGCTTAGATTTTTTTTTATTGCTCCAGCCCTGCAGGATTTTTTTTTTAATCTCCCTGTCCTTGCATGATATTTTTTTTAATGGAAATTTAAAATACAAATTTTGAAGTTTAATAACTTGACCATCACCAGCCACTCACGTTTTAATTTGGAAGGAAGGAAGGAAGGAAGGAAGGAAGGAAGGAAGGAAGGAAGGAAGGAAGGAAGGAAGGAGGGAAGGAAGGATAACTTTATTTATACACCGTAGTTCCATCAGCTTAATTAATTGTT
>OX419338.1:27304635-27314635 GCA_948470475.1 Galaxea fascicularis
TTCTCTGCCGATATATTTTTTTCCCTTGAAGCTTATTAAATAACCTTTAAAATGAGGTATAATTTGCCACATAACTGTGACTACTTGTAAAAATAAAAGCTTTTATTGACAGCAATTTTATGCTTGACTAGAAAGAGTTTTAATTAATTAAGCCTGTGATTTGTTGTCTTGAGTAAATAAGTCCTATTGTTCAAATCTGTATTCTTCAATCTGCAGTTAAATTTTACGATTTTTTCATTATATATTCACATTCATATACTTTTTCAATTGTTCCACTGGTCATTTTAAGATTATCAAAGAAACGCCATATTTCCATATATTCATCATAATTTGTAATAAATGAACCCTCGTCCATCTTCCTCCGATGCACAACTCAGAATACAATGGTGTATCGTTACTACTAACCTTGCCATGGAACTATTTCACAACTTTCAGTTTGGAACACAACGTCGTCCAATGCAATGATCGTTTTTCTAAAGTCTTTCCGTCCCTCGAAAAGAACCTATGTTTAATACAAATTAGATGCAGGTAAAATTTACGTCTCAATTGCAAATGAGCTACCAATGACAGGGAAAAAAAGTTTCATATTTGTCGCCCGCTGTCTATTGGACAACCAAAAAAATGAAAAACTGAAAAAAAAAAAAACGAAATTGCTGATTCGATGTGAGTTTTAAGGAGACGAAAAGCAAAACCAAGAAAAAGAAAGAAAAAGGTCGTGGTGTCAGTCAGTCAGTCAGTCAGTCAGTCAGTCAGTCAGTCAGTCAGTCAGTCAGTCAGTCAGTCCGTCAGTCCGTCAGTCCGTCAGTCCGTCAGTCAGTAATAATTATGGAAATCAGCTTTTGAGTTAAATTATCTAATTTCATCGTATTTTATTTCATTCCATTTCATTTTTTCTCTCACCTGGAAAGAATTTAACCCTGAATCGATTGGCAAACGGGCATAATACCAGTGTCCAGGCTTTCGCCGACTCCAATCTGACTTCCACAAAGTTAGCTGTGACTTGCTAAACACTAATGAAACCTGGAGAGAAGAAGTGCCTCGACTTCCGAGGTAATACCAGAATTGTATACACTTCCATCCTGCTTCCGAAAATATGGGGGGACTTAACAAACTTCCATAACACCTTTTTCCCTCTTGGGTTTGGGTGGAGCAATCTTGGAAGTAGGTATATCCTCCTGAAAAAAAGTACATTAGTGCATGATGACGGTGAGTCGAGAAGCACATCTTAAAATATATCTTTTGGATTAAGAACAATTTTCATGTACCTTGCACTGAAAGATTAAATGTTTTTCTGAGGCCTTTATATTTTTTCTTTCTCGGATTTAATAATATTCATTTTTAGTGCCCCAGCAAATGAATTTCCTTAGTAAATTCTCCAAATGAGTACAAAAACTTACATGGTAATAAAGGACTGTAACTAAGTGATCGAAAGCATCAACGAAACAGACCCAAATAAGTCGATTGCACTGTTTCATTTCTGTGAGTACTATAACCATTTCTAACGTGTAGCTTAAATTTCATGTAATAAGGTAAATAGCAACAATTGTGCTATCCCGCCCTGATTTGACGTACCGCGGATCTTTTGCCAGTCCTTTTTTAACGATCCCAGTGGAAAAACTTTACTCATTTTCCAGGATTTACTTGGCTTCCAAGCACAATGATCCAGCTCAAACAGGCAGTTCGGAGATTCTGCAGTCAAACGATCACTATATTTAGCATCTAGATGTAAATGTAAATTAACATTACTCTCGACAGAGGTTCTGTTTCCGTTTGACGACGTGACAGAGCTCATCGAGATTAAAATGAATATCTCACAGAATGCTCTTCCTTCTAAGTAGCTCCGATCCTTGCGTTTGGAAAACATGGTAGAATATCTCTGACAAAAGTGATGAAATGTTTCAACATTGTAGATCTATAAATCTATAGCTATCTAAAACATGACCGTTTTGGAGAGATAACCATGAAACTGGGTTCTTTTAGTAAAACGCCCGCTACTGATTAACTGTCTTACGTCACTCAAAAGATCTTAATAAGAAGAAACAGAACCAAATAAGTAATTAGAATGGTAAAACTAACCATTTCCATATATAGTTTGGCAATCCTCCTCCTCCAGTAAGCAAAAATCATCAACAGCAATGTCTCCGTGAATTCCTTTTCCCACAACACCCTCCAATATAACCTCAAAAATAAACAAAAAACGTTTAGCGCGTTGAAGAACCATATACACGTCTTCCACACATAGTAACTTACATGCAGCTGTAGCACATTTCCGAACGTTGCTAGAGCGTTGTTTTCGTTCATTCCAATTTTAAGAAAATAAATTTCCCCACTAATGCATGGTTCAATTCCACCTGCACCTGCAATGATGGCGAACCCGAACCGGTCAAATTTGAGCGGTTAAGCGAGCGATTGCCGTTCGTGTTGGTCGAATTTTCGGGCAAGTTGGGAGAGAAAGAGAGGAAATTTATCTAGGCGACCGTTGCTGGTGTTTTGAAGCGGATGCTTTGCTTTCTTGGAAATTTATTGCCTTTGAACGACCACTGGTTCGATTTCGAGTCGCCGGCCTTTCCCTTTATTTAAAACGGAAACTCACCTCAGATTTATAAAAACCGATGGCATTGCACTTAGACGTCCCAGAAAGTGACAAGAAACAATAGAGTGAAGGTAGGAAGACTTAATTTGGCTAGATTATAAATATTTCTACTACTCGTTGGAATTCTAGGTTTTAACGGTATATTTTTTCATACAAACTTCAGATGTCACACACGTCTGGCCTCCCTGTGGTGGTATTAAATGAATATTACATGCCCGCTTATGGATATGAATTTTATCTTCTCGTGTTCAACTCGATATCTCATTCGTTCGCTGCGCTCACTCGTGAGATATCGAGTTGACCACTCGAAGATAAAATTCATATCCACGCGCGGGCATGTAATATCCTCTATTTAAAAGTTCTGTCCACCAGGGCAGTTACAGTTTTTTCGTCGGTGTTCTCTTTCAAAGATAGTGTTCATGTTGTTATTATATAACCGTGAACAGGTAGTACCTCTACAAAAGCGTTAACGTTTTTGAAAAAAAAAAAAAACAGAAAAAAAAAACGTTTCTTTTTACTAGTGTTTGAAATCAACATTGCTACACCCATTTTTTTTTTTTTTTTACACAAAACGTTGTACTTGTGGTTCATGAGGAGTCCCGGGAGTGGGGGAATAGACCGCCAAGTAAGATAAAAAAATGCAAATCTCCGAGAGCGTGCCCGGAAGGGGGGGGGGGCATGTAGAATTCAACCCTGCCTGAACGAAAATTAAACGTGTTGTTCAAAACACAGGCGGCCCAAGTCTGTGGGTTTCCACTAGAACGATAACTCACCGAAATCGCGTCAGATCGGCCTGAGGAGCTGACAAACAACAAAGAATATCACACTGCAACAGGGTAAGTAAACTTTATTAACAAAACATAAGAATAAGTGACTTTTTTAGGAAAGCCGTTACGATCCCATACAAACCTTTATAAATTCAAACCGTTGTAATACAACACCTCCATATGCTACAAGGCGGGAGTCACGTCCTCGCGTAGTCAAATTCGTTGTTATGTAACAATATATGCCATATGTCACGCTACACTGAACGTTCGCATTAAAGTGAAAAAAAAAAAAGATAACTCTTAACATTTTGAGCTTGGGCCGCCTGTGCTCAAAATATCATTCAGCATTCCTGTTATCTTTTGTAGTTTTCTTTCGCAAACTTTAGCAAGGCCTTTTAAACGTAATCGCAGCATCATTGGGGGCCAAAAAACAAAAGAAGAAACGATTACATGCAACGTAAAACTATTTAACCAGCTCAAACTGGTGGTCAGTTGACACTCAACTTTATGTGAAATAATTAAATTAACAAATAATTGTTGACGCGATGGATTCCTTACCTTGTAACTTCTGAAATCACCTTTGTGTCCAACTTGGCCAAAATTCCAGTAATCACCTTGTTCGCCAGTTCGATTCCAAACCAGAGTTTTTGAACCATTGGTCTGAATATAAACATTCAAACTGCCAATATCACTTCCTTTCATGTGATACCAGAACTGTACGCATGTTGCTTTAGCAGCGTCGATAGCATTACTCGCCAGGACGGCTGTTCCACCTGTTTTGTAGTCTGATGCTTCCAAGAACATATACTTGCCTATTAAGAACGACAGGGACATTCACATCGGATCGTAGAGCAGGAAGGCATTGCAATTGACTGTTGTTGGGGAATTAATGAGTCACCTAGAAACCCTTTTGTCGGAGATTATGGTCGGATTTCGGTCGCATCTTTGCCGTTTTAATTTCAGAGTACTACATTTGTCGGTTGTCCTTTCCGGATTCATGTTGGAGCTTACTTAGTCTCAAAGTACAGCATAAGGCCTCTGCGACGGTCTATCTGTACCAGAAAGTTTCAGTGTACGGGTGAAGTTAGTCCGCGCAGGTTATACTAAGGGAGATTCTCTAACACCACCAGGGTTGCAATTCACACAAAATGTGGAAGCTTTAAGAACAGAGCTGAATACCCTACACAATATAGACAACAAGAAAGTTAACAATATCAATCTGACTCACTGGGCCCTTAAAGTTACATTTTCGCACTTAGAGAGCAACAAATGTGGTTTTATATGCACACCTCCCTCACCTGATGGTGAAAAAGTGGTGTGGTCGTAATTTGGTCCTGTGTTCTTTGTTGGTGTTGAGCCGGACCCAATTTGCCAGAAGCGAAGTTTAGATTCATGCTTCATTCCACAGAGCCCATCCTCGAAATCGCATTTAACTAAAAACAAACAGTGGTATTGATAACAAGCAACTACAATCTTGGACAAAACTGTTAAGAAAATTGAGCTACACAGTCTCTTTTTGTGAGAACACTAACAACCGAGTTTCACCACCATTTGGGACGATTAACAGGACGAAGTATTGGCATTTTAACGATTAACAACGGTTAACAGTGGTTTTTCACTAAAGAGAAGTGATAGTCTATTGTCTTGCTTAGCATCTGTTGTTAACCGTTAAAATTGTCTGTTGATCGTTATTTTATCGATTCACGTTGTGTCTTTTGCTAAGTTAACCGTCATATACCGAATGGGATGCTTAAATATCTGCTAATAAAGCCGCTTAATGACACATGTGTTGCCGGGATTTGGAGCGGCCGTTCCCGCGGGATGTGGCCACTGGAGAGAAAAATTTGCCATCGCACACTCATTAGTTACGTTTCACATTTATCAGTAATGTCTTTATTAAGACAAATGACCTAACGCCTTGCCCAGCATAAGGACCACATGCGAAAAGTGACAGAAATCTAGCTTTGCAAAATAGCCGTTTTTCTCGTATACCGACCGGCACACGCCATTTGCTGAAATTTCATAAACTTGGGGATCTCCTTTTAGGATCAATATATTTCCACGAAGTAAAAAATATTCAACCAACACAGCTCAATTTTATAACAGGCTCAGATGGGTGACTAAAATCAGCTCCTTAGTCCTTCGAACTCGTGCGCTACAAAGGCAATTCCCAAAAGGTCTCGTACACAATCTTGGACAAAACTGTTGAGAAAATTAAGCTCCAAAGTCTCTTTTTGTGAGAACACTAACAACCGAGTTTCACCACCCCCCTCCCCCAATTCAATGTTGTTTGTGGCTCCTAGACGTTTGCCTAAGAATTGCGGCTTCCTAAATTCAACATTGAATAGGGGGAGGGGGAAGGGGAAGTTACTATAGTAATACTGTTGAGCCAGAGGTTTTCGTGAACGATTTTTGGGCCCGAAGAGGCCAGTTTTCTCAAGTAGTTTTGTCCAAGATTGTAGTTTTTGTCAAGTATAAAAATGATTCCGTATTTGCGTACATATATGGAGTTGTAATGCAAGTGTGAAGTGCGGAGAACAAGACAGAAGCGTTATTCCTTTTCCACTTTCTGAGCCAAAAATGTGTTCTTTATCGCGCAAGGGTCGTTCATGTTACAAACAAAATCTCGTGCTAGCCGTGTTATAATATTTTCAGATTCGTCATACCTCTATTCCCAACACACCGACGTGCATTTAAAGGATCCGAACTGTTAGACCAGGCACAAGTCAAATTGAGCAACGAACACTGTAAAAGACCTGAAACACACGAAACAACCCGAGTCAACCATAAATTAGAGGCTCATTTAGCGTCTGACCGGTAACGTGAAAGGTGGTGCATGCAGAGCACTCACAATTATTCCTGCGTAATTTTACTTAAGACAAAATTTTCAAGTTTGTCTTCGATTTTATAATTTATGATATAATCATTCTTCTGAATTATTAAATGTGTAATTTGGTTGGATATTATTTTTATCCTCTAACCGTTCGAGTTTAGTTTTACGTCGAGTGCTTCACAGTGGAAAGCGCTAACGGTTTTTTTAGTACGATACAGGAGGGGCTCCTGTGCGAGATCAATTGGCATTATATGCAGAATATATAATATTATTATGATGATTGTTATGATTGTTGGAGCGGTTTTCAACTGAGCTCGTGTCGGAAGTAATTCGCGCCGTGACGGTTTATTGTGGAATTACGTTACTCGCGCCACTTTCTCGGCCAACAAAAAGCAAAACGAAAATCAATTGATAGTTGCTCGCGCGTATATTCCCGCACTTAGCGTTAGGTGCATGTAATTAATTCAAATTCCAGGATGTCAAATTCTGATTGCTTCAGCGAATTGTCTGCGCCCCTTGGGATTGGTCAGAGTAATTGCTTTGGTTTTGGGTTTACGAGACTCAATTAAAGTCACTCTGACATCATCAGCATCATCATTATCATCATCTTCATCATCACCATCATCATTATCATCCTTATTATTATGTTTGTTATTATTCTCATATAATTACAAAAATTGTTTTAAATGAAATTAAGTTCACGATAGCTAACTTTTAGCCATTTCACTTTACCTCAACAATTTGCCTAAAGACGCTTGCACACATTACCTAATCAACTCGCAAATGACAGGGTTTCAATTGCCAGGGACAATCACTGTCTAATAGCATGCATAATAAGCAAGGACCAAACAAGGAGTCCCATTATATTTTCCCGGGATCCTAAGAGAAAAATGACAATAACCAAAACATACACGCCTAACCAATGGCAATATCGTTTATCTAACAAGCGACTGCACCTTCTTAAACCGAAATAATTAAGCTGCGAACGGAAAGATTACACGACTGACCTCTTATTCTTAAATATTCGTTTATGTAGGCAAATTTATATAACATAACTCATTGGTAATAATATGTATGAAAATATATACCGCATACGGAAGGCTCGTCCGATCCATCTTCACAATTGTTTTTTCCATCACACGTCTCCGATCTCGACACACATCCGCCTCCAGCGCAGGAGAACTGATCTTCTGAGCAGCTTGTTCCTAAAACGATATGACATATATCACAAATAGCTATGAAATTCAACTTTGTTTTAAAATCTAATGCATACCACATCTGGCCTCGTCTGTTCTGTCATCACAGTTCTTTCTGGAGTCACATAGCTTGTCTACGGTAAGGCATTCTCCAGTTGGGCATTCAAATTGGCTTGTCAAACACCTGCAGTTCCTTTCGTCAGATTTGTCCACGCAGTGAGGATCACCATCGCACACCAGGTCTTTGCTTATGCATTGGCCATTTTCACATTGAAATTCACTTTTATCATCGCATCTGAAGCCTGGGAGAAGTAAAACCCTATTAGCCACGCGCATTTTAACCAGTGCGAAGTGGCATGATCGGTAAATTTGGACATTTTTTGTAGTTGCATACATAAATAACTGTGGGGTTCAACGATTCGTTAATTCGCTGATATCAATAACCGTGTGCATTAATCATCATAAACGGTCGTCATTAAATTTGGCAGGGGACACAAAAGAGGCGATGAAGTAGAGCTAAAACGTACCTGGTGCACTATGAGGTGGAGATCGCGCACATCGTTTTGAAGAAATACTAATGTTATCCACTGCTGCATAATACGTATCGGAGCTTTCACCTTTGGCAACAATTACAATCTGGAGAAGAGATATTCGTTCAGCAATATTGATTGATGCACTAACAAACAAGGGAGCGTATAGTTACGTAGTGTGTGTACTTGTGCTTGTGATGTCCACAATGATGACCAAGAACTATCCTGCTTATTACAGTGCAACTACTCTGACCAAAGCCACCCAATAATTTTTTTTACAAATTGGCCAATAATGTTCGAGTGATGAAACAACAGAATAGCCGCAATTTGTGCTTCGATAGTGGGTAAATTTGTCATACATAATTAATTTTGTCAAAATCCATTGTTCCGTTGTGAGATTCTCATTGGCTAGTTTGGAGGAAATTTTCGTGGGTGGCCTTGGTTGAAGTAGTCGCACTGTAATTACTTAATTAATTTATGCAGGACTTCAACCGGGTTTGAACCCGAGACCTCGCTGTTGGCTCCAAGTAGGACATTTCAGGACAGCTTAAATACAGCGAGCCGCTGGCCTCATCGACTGTTTCCTCCATTTTAGATGTTGAGTTTTGATAAAGGCACATGGCATATTTCATTATTTGTACTTTTACGTTTTTGAGTTTTGACCGTGATCTCGGCACGAAAAACTTGTAAGTACGTCGTATATCTGTCGGTTTTGTTCGCTGGTTTCTTTGTTCGCCGTATTATTTTCTAATTTCAGTCCATTTGTATTTATTTCAGTGAATCGTTGGTTAATTATTGGTTAGTTAGTTTATTTGATTGTACCAGTTATTCGCTCGGCGCAATGAAAGTTTGTTTGCTGATTTACATGGAATAAACCATCAACGCATATCAAAGTATTCGGTTGTTCTTATCACAAAGTAGAGACACTGGGTCTCTACACTCGCGATGCCGGTGCGATGCTCTAACCAACTGAGCTATGAAGCCACTGAGGTCACTGGTTCAAACCCAGTTGAAGTCCTGAATTTTTTTCAGGCTTCTTTACGCAGTTGCATAAATTGTGTCCACAACTGCGAGGATCAGTCTTCATTTCATTAATTATTGTTATAAGCACCTTAAAATCCTCTTTTGAGATAAATGACACTTGCCCAGTTAGCCATGTACTTCCCTGGTATCCACTAAGACTCCAAATTGTAGAATTAGACGATGACACTAAAATTGCGCTTAGAGTTGATCCAGAATAAGTAGGAAGCTGGTACAAGAAGGACAAGCATAAACCAGTTGTATGGTAAATAGAATCAGCCAAAATTTGAGGACTCTCCAAAACTGCGGCTTGGCCGTTGACTTGGGCAAAGATACCTAAGAAAAAGACAACAAGAAATTTCCGGCATCCACTTTAATTTGCCTCTTTGGAGCATAGCTTACAAAAGTGCATTAACCGTGCCGCCACTATGATATAGTGAACCAAAAACTATTAAGGAAACTAGTTGCTAGCAAACCTTTTCCAGATTTTGATATCTTCCATCGTTGGTCTTTGTCTCTCCAAGAACACAAATCAGAAAGGAAGCTGCAACCTCCAAGGTCGATAGCTAATAAAATGAAAAAAAAAAAAAAAAATTCAATGCATTGCATAGGGTATGCAGCGACAGTAACTCATGTGCTTGACTTCATGGCTTGAAATCCGTACCCCATCCCACGATCGACTTTTGCGGTGGGATTCTTAAGTTTCATATTCTCCTGCTGACAATTATCTCAACATGCCAATCTGTTGTTATGGGTGTTATAATTTATAATTAACCGGAAGTAGAAAGGGTTTGTTTTTTCTGGCCCATTTGACAATCATTCAGTGTCTTTTCATAATAGAATCTCTATTCCGTGATGAGTTAAAACTAGGCTCTCCAATCATCTGCAGTTCCTTGTGATCTGTTCTATTTTCTAAACTACACAATTAGCCATTCTTATACTGTAGCTCACACATTAGTATTTCCCTGTCTTATCTATTAACTTTTTGTCAAAGTTTCTTCACCGATTACTAACGGCTTTGAAATATCTGAGCCTATCAGAGAAACGCGAATTTCATTTCA
>OX419338.1:27317135-27327135 GCA_948470475.1 Galaxea fascicularis
TTCTCTGGTCCTTCTGTTTGGAATAACATGGTTGAAAATTAAAAAAAAAAACGTGTAGTTCTTTGCTAAGCATACGTTAAAGGCTGATATTCGATCAACTTATTGTTGATCTGCTGGCTGGCATGGTATAACTTCCCTTATGATGTAATATTTTAATTCTCTGTACCTTTTTCTTCGTCTTTGCTTTTGTTTAGCTACTTAATTAGTTTTTCTTATTACTATCGTTACGTGCTGGAATAACCAAAAGATGTCCGCGAACAAGACATAAGTGAAAAGAGCTCCCGAGCACGATATAAGGCACGCAATAAAAGTGTGACAACGAGCAGTTACCCTTTTAACTATTGTTTATTTAGTTATATACTGGTTAGGTTAAAGATTAAGTTAAGCAGTTCGTAAAGCAGGCTTACTGTCTTTCATTCACTTTGAACTCCAAGTTCCACAGTCTAGAGACAACAATGCTTGACTTTCTTGATTCACTGGATCCTTTCCACTCATTGGCTTTTCTGTGTACACAAACTCGTACGGAGGACTTCATAATTAGAGGGTAAGCCCTCGGGCAAAAGAGTTTTCTCTATTACTTACGAGCCTGGTTTTATACATTTTCTTCAAGTATCTAGAACGTTCTGTTACTATTTATAGTGTATTACACGGTCTACCATTTGTGGAAACTGCTGAGTCACATCAAAGATATTTCTGGAATATTACAGATAATTCCAGAAAAGTCTGGAATTGCATGACATATAAACTAAAAGTAACTCTGATCCTCATAACGCTATCCTTTGTGATATCTTTTGTTCGTCTTTATCTTTTTCCTGTGATGCAAACCCTTAAAATTTAGCTCAAGTATTGTAACTACTCAGCACGTTTAGTTTTCACTATTCTGAGTAGTTTTTTTTTTTTTGCCAGATTGTTTTTAATTTATGTTATTCTTTGTAAATCTTTTCAAGTTGGAAAATAAAATGCCTGGATGTAAAATGCCTGGTTGTCTTCTTGTTATGATTTATGTCAAACCTTAAGGTGATTCCACCGAAAAGGAAGGAGTATTAAAAAAATTTTCAAACTTCGTCCAGTTGGTAATCATGTTATGTGCTTTAACAAAATGCAATAAAAAGTAGGGGTCACCGAGCTCGTTTTTGCACAACAGAGATGACCTTTATAGCGACTTAGTGACCAGTGAGATTCTCATTACTTAACATTAGTTGGCAGAAAGAGTCACCAGAATTTCTAAAAAGAGCACTTCTTGGGTTAACTTATCAGAGAGGTTCAACAAAATAGACCCTGAACTTACATTACAAACCATCTGAGTTAAACAGTAGTTAAGATTATGAAAAAAAAAATAAATAAATAAATAAGAATTCGCGGCGTGCGCACATTCCCAGGACTTAATTAAAGATCAATTAAAGATCTATTCAGCCTTTTTCTTGCAAACACGACCTAGTTTATACTTAGAATCCGCACCAACAATAAAATCCGCCGCTATGTTCGTCATTTTGGATGTCGCCGATGTTATGCACAGTAGGGATGCGCAGTGCAAAACAGAGGAATCACCTTTAACTAAGGCGGGGCTTTAAATAAACACGACATGCAATTCCGTTTCGCGAAATGGGGTTATGGTGTGCATGTTATGCATTAACTGTTGTCGAGAAATATCGTTTTAAGACTCCTAGTATTATTCTTTAAAAATAACTTTTAACTGAATCGCACGAGCTGACAAGCAAAGTAAGAAAACGAAAATGAAAAAAAAAAAAGATAACTCGTAATCATATGGGCATCATTAAAGGCGGAAACGGATAGACACAAATTCCTCGGCTGTTTGCATCTTTGATTTTATTGGCGATGTGAACGGGAATCAACATTTCTAATAATACCCTTCCAGAATACGCAGCACAATCATTCGCTTTTTTGCAATGTGATGTTTGATGCAAGAAGTAAAGTATTTGCCATCCGAGGAAGACGTAGTCAGGCCAGATCTTTTTCCTACTTGTTGCAATCTTGGAAAATCTCACTCTGGATCCAAGAAGTTGCATGCAGAAAAATGGCGCTAACCACAAGTGTCTCCTGTCCTTGCCCTGGTCAAGCCTTCACAGATGGGCACGTTAAATTGCTTCTGGTCCGTTGCGTAACTTCGCCTATATTTTCCTGACTAAACCACGAAGGTATTGATAGTTTTTCAATGCTAAGAATAACATTTCGTACCTGAGATGTAAACTTCAGCAATATCCCTGGATGTCTCCGATACATATGTCCCTGAGTCCAATACGGCATACGTAATCTAAAGAAGGAAGATAATTTGTTGACTAAGTGACGGAACAATTGCGTAGACAGCCACTCCAACTGCTAATTTTTTTATTCAAAATCACGTGGTACGTCAGACCAAATGCTAAAGCTGGCAAAATCGCCAGTCAAGCCTGTGTGAACGCGTAATTATCATAAACTGGAAAAAGTTGATTAATGGTATAATCGTCTTCCACATTGAAATAACTCAAGCTGAAGTTACACAATGACGATTGTATACACAAGAAATTCAAACTACTTACGCTTATTTTGTAAATCCCTTCTTGAAGCAAAGTCTCAAAGTTGTGGGTGAAATTACGTTCACGACAATCCATGGCTAAGCCCTCTCGCACCAAAATATTTCGCCCCACAAATTTTATAAAGAGATCAATTGGACATCTAGGGCAGTACGCTCCACGACAACAATATTTATAGGTGGCTGTAAAAGGAAAAATGTACTTAAGAAAAGCTAGTACGACATAATCGTTTGCTGGCCCTTATCCTCATTCACACTTATCTGAAGGGCATGATTATTAAAGATGCTCATACTGATAACAATGTCAATGGCTCTGACGACGACAATGACAATGACATTGACAGTGATAATGTCAATGAGAACGACTGACAATGACAATGATAAGGAATAAAATTGAATCTTTTTTTTATTTCATAGGGTACAATATGAACGGATATAACCATACTAGTGTAGTATGCTTAAAGTAAGGTGGGATTGATAGAATGCAAATGTTACCTTGAATGAAAAGCTTATCTCCAGTTTTGACGCTGACTTTCTCAGGAATCGAATTTATCTTAAAATCAACATATTTCACTCCTACAAGAACAAATATAAACGACAGTCACCGGCAAATCAACTCTTATCTTAATAGCGTAGCACTTTAGACGACCTATCTTAATGCACCTTCTTTAATTGACAGTAATTCACAACAGACCAACTGTATTCCTCTCTTTTACTGTACAGTATTTCTGTAAGTATTGACTTTCAAAGCGCAACCGAAACTTGAACTTTTATTTCAGAACCTTAACTGGCGGCTGCGGAGAATTCAAAGATAGAGTTTCCGATAGCAAAGTCGAACTATTGATTTCATAACTTAGATCTAATCTGGTTGTTGAATGAATTCTTAGCTTCTTTCTTCAATTTCTTTGGTCTAAAGTTGTAATCTCATTAACCACCAACATTCGCAATTTGACTACCAGTAACTGACCTGGCCACACCCAGAACAAATGTGTCTTTCCAATCGGTCGGTCATACGTTCCGTTCGGTAACCTCATGCCAACAGACACACTGTCCGATAATAGGCGTTCTTTCATAAGTGTTTCCATAGGATACAAAAAGCATTTACTCAGCAGAATCTCTCCAGATGTCTGCTTATCTGGATATCTAACAAAGTAACGTTAAGCAAATAATGGCTTAGTAAGTCGCAGGGTTTATCCCTTTAACTCCCAGAAAATTAAGCATGAAACCTTTCCTTATAATATCAATACATTGTCCAGCAGACAGGTGACTGTCAACCATGTATGGCAGGGATCGGTCTTTAGAAGTGGGAAATAACGCATCGTATATGCACCATATTTTTTATTCATGCTCTATTTTTTCTTTGTAGGAAGGTAGAGACCATGTGATCGTGTGTACTACACTAGAACGTTTCGTAACTGTTGTTTTGTTATTTAAACTTAAGGATAAATTATATTCCGCTTGGTTAACGCGAACTTTGCGCTTGCTTAAGAAACGATATTCATTTTAGTTTTGTTTAGTAGAGGAACAGATGACATAAATTTCAACATGGAACTGAGAACATAACGACTGACGTACCGTTTTTTGTTCTCACTACAGA
Source organism: Galaxea fascicularis (assembly GCA_948470475.1). Taxonomy (NCBI): domain Eukaryota; kingdom Metazoa; phylum Cnidaria; class Anthozoa; order Scleractinia; family Euphylliidae; genus Galaxea; species Galaxea fascicularis. Next base: position 27,321,263 of record OX419338.1, read on the forward strand.
TTAGCAATCATTTGCTTCTCATGCATCACACACACACACACAAACAATAACAAAAGTAAGAGGGGAACGTATTCACTAAAAAGTGCTAAAAGTGGAACGGGTCATATTACTTATCCCATTGCTGGTGCACTGTCCACTCTGGCTCGACTAGTTTAGCCATCAAATCTTTCCCCCTTTCTTCATCTTGGATGTCACTATCAGGCTGGTTAATTTGGCGAGTGTCCAGCCACAATTCGCAAGTGTCATCACAGGCGAGATAAAATGTGTAATTTCCGCTTACTGGAACCTAAGCCAACAATAAAGAGAATGCAGGTGAATAATTATTCAGTAACCAAACGCATTATCTTCTAAATTGGCATGGGGAATTACACAGGCCGTTACATTCAACTTGCAATTACGCAAAGAAACTGTTTATGAAAAAAAATAAGTTGGTAATTTCTTTGCTTTTGCATTCACTAATGGACTGATCTGCAGCACATAGATCTTCCTATTCCTATTCCTATTACTATTGTTTTGTTGCTTTTATTGTTATTATTCTTATCCTGTGTATCAAATCGTGTGTATACCTGTAAATATGCTGTCAGGCGCTGGCCATAATAATCAGTGAATTCATTTGGAGGGTCAAAATTTCGGAGTGTGGTCACAACATCTGGATAACTTGGGTACCTACGATCGGCCTGTAGACTTTCTATTGTCGTCGAAGGAATGTCATACCACACTTCCTGGAGTACACCATGAGCGATAGCATCGTGATCTGCGATACGTGTGAAACGAAAGTAAAAAAAAAAAAAATAATGAAATGATAATGATTTTTATTTATCTTACCAGCATTATAGAACGAAGAAAGAGGAGGGGGCATTAAAATGTCGAAAACTGTACTTTTCGTTTAACCTGGTGTAAAGCCAACATAAAGTGCGATGTAATGACAGTTTAGTCCTAAAACCGTTGGCTGTTGGTGTCGTTCGGAACAATAGCCCATTCAGAGACCTGGGCGTTGGGTAGAAGCGAGTCTGAAAGTGGCTTTGATTTCATGCAAACCTCACTGTCTTTCTCGTGTAAATGTAGACTAATTTGGATAAGAACAACACAACTTATATGAGTAAAGCAGTGAGGTCTGTAGCAAAATAAGGCCACCACCTGCCTCGTTTCTATTCATAGGCCAAGTGACTGAGCATTCAATTTGAAAATAGCGTATTTACTTAACCTTCCATAAAACCTGTCATTCCATGAAAACTATCTGAAATGATCAACTTATCTCACCTGCTGCATCTACCAACACCTCACAGAGTGTTAAATTATCTGATGTGTCCGCAACAAGAGTTACGTTCGTTGCCATGATTGATGGCTGGCAAATCATCAGTCTTCTTTGCTTAGCCTTCCAATCGTAAGCTTTGCAGTTTGCTTTTTCGGTTTGCTCGCTGTTCCGTAAGATAACCTCAAGCTTTGGTATTTCTGTGAAACCACGGTCTGGTCTGTTTTTAATCCAGATTTTATACACGAAGGCCCTTCTATCCAAAATCACACTCCACCAAAGCGAATTATCCTGTAAGAAGGAGTTAGCGCCTTAATACCTACAAGGTAATTACTTTGATGGCACACCATCAGTTGATTGTGTGCAATATCGGCCCACGGTTAAGCTTTGAAGCTAATCCAAAGTAAACGCTGACGCAATATAAATCTTCAAAATGAAAAACCACAACAACAACAAAGAAACAAACAAAACAAAGCAAAAACAAAGGAATGGGAGGGGGTAGAAGAGAATCTGTGACTTACGTTTTGCCGTTTTATCGTAAAGCAAGAGGCAACGTTACCATCAACAGCATGGTGTGGTTTCCCCATTATGCTAACCTGGGATGAATGGCTTGTCGGCTGGCCGGCAACGAAATTCCCTATGTTTTGATTGAAACATTATTATGGTTATTACTGTTTCCATAATATTGACCAAAAAAAATAATATATATTTCCATAGTTAAGTTCGTAATTAATTAACTGCATAAAAATAGTAATGGGTATGAACTTTCTCATGCATTCATTCATGCAACTCTTTTTTAAGAAACGCGAGGTCTATAATCCTTTTACTTTTATTTTACTTTTACTTTTTCCACCTTCCTTGATCTGAGTCTTTATTGTCTTTGTTTGTGTGCTGTCTTTATGTAGTTGCATTGATTCTCTTATGTTTAACTTGTTGATGATAAGTTTTCTTATAATTAATCGTTATTGCCCATCACCATTAGCCATTGCTATTTGCTGGTAGTGTCAAGGTTAATTAATATCTTGGCTTATTTGTTTGATGCAAATGGGTAATCTAAAACGAAAGAACAAGGATGAAATGTCTGTGCTCACAATTTCCTTTGAATGGGTCTTGTCGCGAGATGTTGCGGGTGATTTCATTGAAACTCTCTTAAACGCCCAAATATTTCTTACAGGGCATTCATTTCAAAACTGTTATTCCCTGTGTGACCTATTACTGCTGTCTCAGTTTGGAGTAATTGCTTTACTCCTCTTCTACAATCATTAAATTGCATCCATGCTAGAGCGTGCCGCATTTATTTAAAAACAAATCGCAACCAACCGACAGTGATAGCACTACTCTGAAGGAATTTTAAATGGTTTGCAATTTATTATCTCTATCCGGCAGAGGCGCATCATTTTGCTGATGTTACGTTTAAAGTATTTTATGGCTTAGAGCCACAACTAATTCTGGATCTCTTCACAAAGAAAGCTAGTGCTAGATAAACATTTGCATTTCAAAATCGTTAGTTATAGAAGATACACGCCATCGTCATCGTCTTTTGTTAAAAATTTGTAGTGAATATAGGAATAAGGTTTATTTACTAATTTTATTGTGGCCTCTTATACTTGTGGTTAAGACCCAAGATTAGGTCTATAAGTTCTGCGTTGGACGTCGCCTCTTTTATGCCTTTGAGGACTACTTTGTTTATTTGAAGGATCGTATGAGCCAGCGGCAAGATTTTCTTTGCACGACGGCACCAAGTCAGGTCAAGTCATTGCATAGACCTAGTGCATATATCCCTTACGTGGCTGCATTTTATATTTTTCGATGTTTTCATCTTATTTTCAAGTTCGTATTACCTTTTACATCTTTTTATTACATTTTTTCATCGTAATTAGTACACGACCCCATGCCACAAGCATGTATTTGTTGTTGTTGTCTGTCTTAAGAATGTAGCTTTTGTTTTTAGGAAATGTAATTTATTTTGGAGTATTCGATGGTAGGTAATGCCATGACTATAAATAGCTGGCCGTTTTAAGGGAACTTACTTTCAGACGTCTCACACACAGATGCATGATTCTCAAGGCAAGAAACCTGCTCCAGTTTCCAGTCTCGTAAGGGTTTCTTTAACACGACACAACTCCCGCCCTTAAAAGTTAGAGGCTGCCCTGAGTTCCAATTGATTGATGGGATATTCCTTCCATCTAACCAGCGCCACGATCCAAGCAAGCCAAGACCAATGTATGCTCCTTCGGGGAGTTGGCTAGCAATGATCTTTCTTTTCATATCGGAATCTACAATGGCTAAGTCACCTTTTTGTTGGGTACAGTGCTGGCGAGCTTCAACCCAGCTTTTCCTCTCCGAAAATACTCGGAAACAAATATTCTCTGCCTCAAACCAACCTCTGTCACACTTTGATCCTGAAAAACAACTTGTCATGAATAGTGATTCACTGTCAATTCAGTAACTTTCCATTCAACCCTGAACAAGTAACGAAGGCAGTGAGGTAATTAGCGTGCACTAAAAAGGTGAAGGTTAAAATTAATAGAGAGAGCTAATGAATTAAGAAGTAGGCAAAAGGGTTCATGCCCTGTGATAGCCTGAACACTATACGGTACACCAGTATTCCCATTAAGCGAATGATACACGGTTCAACATTTGTTGAGCAACAAATGTTGTAGCTGCTGTTCAGTAAACGTTGAGCAGTGTATCATGTGATGTTGAACGTTGAAATATGCCGTTCAATATGTTGAAAGTTGTCGAACGTTGTTGAACGAAAATAGAGCTTGGTTCAACAAGTTGCCGCAACATTTTTTACTAAACCAAATGTTTGCGGTAGGACAGCTATAAGTTCTCTCCACAGTTCTTACCAGCAGCATTCTTTCCTTTCTGGCAGACAAATCTTCTTCTGTAAAAGCAATGTGCGGCCATGACTGCCCATCCGTCCTTTATTTGATCAGTTACAAACTTCTGACTATAATACAGTTGACTACACCACCCATCTGGCTTAGGCCCTCCTAATGCCCATAGCGGCGACGTGGATGCAAAGGGTTGCTTTTTAACAGTCATCCATTGTCCAGAACTGACAGCATAGGCACCCAAATAAAAATCGTCCCATTCATCCAGGTATTCATTGAAGAATGCCGTAATAGTGCTCTGCTTTGTAGTGTCTTTTAACACACCAAGGTGCCCTCCGAGATTATGACACGTGACTCGGTGGGAGCTCCATGTTCTCCAATAGGTCATGTGCAACTGGAAACAAGATTCGTCTAAACTACGCCACCCAGGAGGACAGAGACTAGGTTCTATTTTGTGTGAAAATAGCAAATGTCAGTTTTTTCCACGTTTTGCTTTCTGTTTTTTAAATTTCTTTTAAAGTGCACACAGAAATGCTTAAGTATTAGCTAGTATTGTAACGTTAATACTTGTTGGCTGTACATTTTTAATAATAACCTCGATTCACTAATTCTATAGTCCGTTCTCTCTACCAACGCTCCAATATTTACTACGAAATGAACATTGCAGTGTAAATATACGTTATCATGATAGAACAAGAAAATTCGTGTTATGTGGCTTATTAAAGTTACTTAGAAAACTCTTTGCTTCCGCCTCTGGAAGGAATAAAATAAGTTATGTTGTCCGATGTGATCTGTTTTGATCTAACCTAATTAAACATTTTTGATCGTATCTTTTACTTTTTTTTTTTCTTTTTGTTTCCAATATGAATACTTCATGCTTTAGCCGTCTTGAATAAAGGGGGCTAGTTTCTAAGGAAAAATAAACCGCGGTGCTGCGTCGGTGGAAGAGTCGTAGACAAAAATTCGGTTTCATCAACGGCGAGATGCAAATTCGCCAACGAAAAAAGATTGAAAAGTTTACGTTGCAAGCGTTAGTCCTTTGTCGCTCTGATGAAGGGCCAACGCTTCAAACGTTGTCAATTAACATTATCAACTGAATTGATAAGACCAAATTTTCGTTTATTAAACTTGTCATACTACTCACGTGGTAATGACACGTTAGCGAAGAACTGTTCCTCAACCTCAACACAACAGGGGTGATATTCCTCTAAAGCAATCTCATAAGGTACATTCTTCCCCCGGTTAACGAGCAATATCTTTCTATGATCGGATTGGTTCATTGAAGAGGCGTAGAAGAAATCACGAGGGAAGCAGTGAAGGTCAGTAAGTGACAGCTGGCGAGTCACACTTTTAGCACAACGGGGAGTATCCGCTGGATATACAAAGTACATCACATCTTTGGAGCTGTTCTTTGTTTGAAGAGCTTGCAGCGTGAATTGATGAATCCAACCACTGTGAGCTGGGACTCTGTCGAGTTTGAAAACCGATGCATCTTCTTTCGTAAAGGCATGTAGAGTCTGACTGGCTAATGAGAAATATTGAATTTAAGTATTAGCTTTCTTTTAGGAATGTACAATCAGAGAAAAAATAAAGAGAACAATCACAATCACCAACACCACCGCCATCACCATCCTTCTCCTACTAGTACTACTCCTTATCATCGCATTATCATCATCATCATCATCATCATCATCATCATCACACTGTCATTCCGGTCAAGTCGCCTAAGGTCACCCACAGTAAGGTTTCCTTTTCACATCTCTGTCAACGTTCCAGCACCT
>OX419338.1:27332135-27337135 GCA_948470475.1 Galaxea fascicularis
GTGGGCTTAGAAAAGCAAATTGGCTCGCTTAAATGTTCACCAATTAGAATGACATCTTAAAACTCTACTGGCTATTGGATGGAGTTGACAGGGACGGGAAATTTATAGTTATTGCCTGCGTGTACGCAATTATGAAAAAAAAAAAAGGAAAAAGCCTTGAATAACTAGTCTTCCTTACAATTGGTTCATTATAATTGCGAAAAATGAGAATTTGACGCAAAAGAAATGGGCAAACAGGTGATGTGGTATAATGAGTCATAAGAACTCTATACTGACGCTCCAAATAAAGAGACGCATTGACTTTTAACTCGAACTAAATTGCACTTCATCAAAGCAGCTTTTTTTTGTTTTTAAATTGAGGCTTTTTTTCTATAGTACTTGTCGGGCTGCCAAATGTACACGCGACCTCTGTCACACTTCAATAAACACGGCCTCTGCCAAATGTACACGCGACCTCTGACACACTTCAATAAACAAGGCCTCCGCCAACGCTCACAGCTTGTCAACACTACTGACTCAAAGCATTCTCTCTTAACAAAAAAAACTACACCGATCGGCTTATATACTTTACAGCATACGATTCTAGAACTTTTTGGCTCAACTAAATAAAGTAACATTACAACATTAAAGTATTTACAGCATCATACCTAAACGGCTTGAAAAAAACTGCTAATGCAACGAATTAAATATGCAAGAAGTTTCTAAGCTAAAGTGGCATATTCACGAACCCTCCAGACAGTGACGCAAGTCACGCAACAATTTTTTCGTAACAATCTCCTTACCCCTCCCCCTTCCCACCTCCTCCTTCAAAAAAAAAAAAAGAAAAAAGAAAAAAGAAAAAAATATGAATAACAAGCCAACAACAGCTGAACATATGGGCGTGTATTAAGTCTCATTTACAATAGCAAGTTTTCCTTGACAAGTTTTGTCAAGGAATTGCCAAGGCCTCATGGGAAATTTGTAGCCCTTAGCTCGCCTACAAGATTATTTGCCAATACTTGGGATTCCCTTTGTCTCTCGGAACACCACGGACGAACCCACCACTTTCGTTTTTTTTTTTTCTCTTCTTCTTTTTTATCGTATGACCAGCCTGAAGCAGCAAAGCTGCAGCGGCCCCCAAAACAAAACGTTTGTGCTGTTCGCTTAAAAAGGGCGCCATGTTTTCAACACTCGTCAAGGAAAACGTGCTAGTGTAAATGACGCTTTAGAATTTGGCTTGTATTTGGAAATAGAAGCAGCAAAATATTTTTAAACTTACGTAACATGCAAACTGTTATAAAGCAACCCTTCAGTCCTGATTTTAATATACACATTCTCCTTAGCTTTCTTGTTGCATTTTTACTGATGGTGCTGATTTTGGCGATATGGTCAAAGATAAATAGCAGATTCATGATTTGTGATATTTTCTTTCATTCTGAACCGTAACCTGAATGTTTGAAAATCAGTGATGTATTGTAAAGGAAAAGCAGATGGGAGTCAACGTGCGGGGTAAACGAGTCAGAGGCCCGTATTAAACCTCGCGAGTATAAATTCAATCCGGAAAGGCACTGAAGAGTCGTATTTAGGTTTTTCATATTAATTTTCTACGTACATCATAAATGAACATCAGTGCGCGGGTCTAAAGAGGCTGATTGTCATCTGTCACACGGCCCGAATTTTTACTTAATTACGTTGAATTCACCGCCAAAAGTCAAAGCAGAGAAAGCTGGCCCCAGAGCTAGAGTCTACGAAGAGCTTTTTTCCAAAAAAGAAATGCTGTATAATAACAAAAAAAAAACAAACAAAAAAAAAAACAAAAAACAAAAAAACAAACAAAAACCGAAAGGCAGCATAAAACATTGAAACACTACGTTTGTTGCATGGTAGAGGAAACTGACTGCCATGGTTCGGACGATCTGTCAATCTGCATGGTCTGTTGACAGTGATTTGAAACTTAGACGAGTTCGCGACGTTACTATGCCAGATGTGCGTTTATCGAAACGGGTGCAGTGAGAAACAATTTACGAGGCACAAAAATTCATGAGTGTCTATAACAGAGGAACAGGGAGAAATATAAAAGTTCCTGAAGAAACGTTTAGCCAAGGTAGAAAATTACTGCATAGCCAGCTGGATAACGACTTTTTATCGGTAGAAGTACACTAAAATAATATATAAACAACGGCAAGACGCAAACTTGCCTGTAACTCAGGTTATGTTCCTTTGGGATGATCCAGGTCAAAATCAATGGTCCACGATCAGTCGGATCATGTTGCATCAAAGGAACCAAGGAATCCTTGCCAAGAGTGGATTTCTCGGTTTCTTTGATGCACCATAATCCGAGTGGTCTTGGATCATTGATCCATATCTGGATCATACCTGAGGATGGCAACAAAAATGACTTAAGAGAATGGTGACGCGTAAAATACTATGATCTAATTTGTGCATAATATTTCTTTTAAATAAACCTTAACTTTTAACCGTATTTTTTTCTCTCAACCGTCAGATCAGTTCCCCTTTCGATTCCTAATTGGACCGTTTTGTACTGATGCTCAGTTGGCATTTTTCCCAAACGGCACAGTCACCAAATGTGACATGTCAATAGCCAAGATGTTTGCGGCGAAAAATGAAAATAAAAAAAAACTGATTTTCATTGGCACAAGGCAAACAAATGAAAAAGCGTTAATATTATTCAAAGTTGGCTGGATTGCGTTCGATGATTTGAATGGAATTTGAGCGACTCTAGCTTGAACAGAAAGTTGTCTTCTTTGAAGTAGCCCACCCTTTAAGTAAAACTTAAATAAAACTTTAACTAAGGTCCTAAAATAGTCTGTTCACAGCAAACACTCCCTCCTCCCCCCTCCCTCCTAGTGTGGCAGGTTATAGATTTCCCCAGAGCTACTATCACGGAAGCATACGAGTCAACTCAAATAGCTGAATCTTTCATATGTCTCCCTTCGTGTTGAGGTTCCATGCAACAAAAAAAACAAAAAAAAAACAAGAACAACAAAACAAAGCAAAAACAATTAACATCTGCCCGACGAGTGTTACATGAAGGTGGCTAATACAATGTTCTCTCTGATATGGCTAATTTCGTTAGAAACGGTAGGAACAGAAAAAAAAAAATTAGAACGTTGTATTTGTATCATAAAACCCTTCTGCCATACGTTTTTCCTACGCGTTGTCGTAGCTGCACGAAGACATTTTGTTTGTAGAGGATGCCAAAACGTTGTTGTGGCTGAAGGCAAAGTGGGAAAAGGTTTTCTGCCCTTACCTTAGTTGCTGTTCTTAAAAAAAAATTATTGTCCGACGTCAGAGAAACGTGCTGGATGCGAAAAGGCTGCCTAGAGGCGGTTTGCAAATTGACCCGGCCCAGAAATATATTTGAATGAAAACTCAAGATGAGCAGGTGCTTTGCCCACCATGACTTCACCTCTCGTTTTGATACCAAATCAGATAATTTTGAAGTTTATTCAGCCTTTGCTATCTTATTGTGCTGCCGATTCTTCCAATTAAATTTCCTCCCCCTTCACACTTTAAATAAGATTTTTTCAAAGTGCCCTGACAAACAGGGCATCAGCTAAATTTGAAATTAACCTAAAATGAACCGTATCGATTTTTTTTTTCATTTTTTTTTTTAATTGAGCTTTATGTAATCGCAATACCCTAATACAAATCAAGCTAAAAATAAATGAGATTGAAATAAAGATATTTTTCGTATCGTACCTTTGGTGATGGTGAAAATGATTGCAGTTAGTTACCTTAAATCCGTGTAGTGATACAATACTGAAAACGGTGAAACGCCTACGCCATCAACAACCCTAGCCTTGCTGTCAGTTGGCCTCTAGTTTCTCTTTCGAATAGCACGGCGTTCAATTTCAGTTTACTTAACCTTATCTTTCAAATTATACAGTTGACATTTCCTATCAAATTTCCCCCTGCCTTTTGCATTCAATATTGGATTTGCCAAAGAGCAAACACAGGCGCCTGCTAAAGCTATCGCAAACCGTGATGAACGGTGCTGAGTCATCGTATTAAAATATACAAATCTAGTCATGGACGCACGTTGAAAAAACGAAACTGAATTGGTGTTAAAAAGAAAATGATACGAAATACAGGTTTGTTTGATTGGTGGCGACAATCTAGTTAAGTCATAAAATTGAAAATTTATTGGAAGGAACTCACCTGTCTAAACAGTACTCTGTAACATAAATTATACGCTATTTAATCCATAAAATTCATAGGATCAAATTTGTTTGGGTCACGTATATCGTGATTTTCAACAGTAAGAGTAGAATAGGCAGTTGTGCCACTAGTGATGGTGGAACTACTATCGTTGCAATATTTCCGGGTTATTTTACCTCTATCGTTCTTTTTGTTTGTTTGCTTTCGGTTTCTATTCAATTCTTTAAGTATATTTTTTGTTCACTCGGCTTTTGTTTCTGTGAGTTTTCCTCTTCCATGAAAAAATAGATAAATAAAAAAAAAATCATATTTGACTTTCAAATCGCTTACTTTTCTTGAAATCATTCGGATCTGAAATAGCGTTCTTCAAATCAGCGAACATGTCTGACATCTCTTGCCATCCCGTAATGTTTACTTTATTGCTTCTTTTCTCTTTGCTTCGTTACTTGTTTGCATGGTTTTTTAAGTGTACGTGCAGTCGGTTTTTTGACTCGACGTAAGGCGTTCATAACTGCGATGACCACCAATTCAATTCCACTTTCTTTTCACAACTGCGTTGTTCTTAAGTATCGTTTTAAAAATCTTTCACCCGCAGGTTCAAACTGATCATGATGGATCTTACTATTTCGTAATTATTTATTCGTTACTCACGGGTTTATTAGTACGAACTAACAAAATGCTCAGCTACCAATCGGCTTAATATAATATGGCTCATGTGGTAGAGAACCACAATAGCGTCGCAGAGGTCATAGGTTCCATACCCGAACAAATCTGATTTTTTCGTTTCGTTGCTGCTAGCTGCTAAACATGCATTCGTGAACAACTGCAATAAATATGAC
>OX419338.1:27342135-27367492 GCA_948470475.1 Galaxea fascicularis
CATCTTTGATCTTCTGGCTTATAATGACAGGATGTACTTCGGTATTTATCTTTCGGCTAAGATCATTAAGTTGCTCGCGTAGTTTGTTTGCTGATCTCCGATCTTTGAAGGGCAGGGGTATTTTAATGGGAATTTCATCTGCTTGTTGCGGGGGGCGTGTACTCCCCGGCCCCTTCATTTCAACCAGAAATCTGATGGTGTTTTGTATGAGGGGCTCTGGGTAATGCAAGCGTGTGAAGATCTCCTTCAGGCGTTCGCACAGTCTTGATGAAAAAATTGCCAGTTTGAAGAAAGTTTAAAAGCGCGGTTCAGCATTGTTTTTAACAGAGAATGTTTGTACTTTATATCAACATGGCTATAGTAGTGCAAAAGCAGCCCAATATCTGTTGGTTTTCTGTAAACCTTTCTGTCCAGCCGGGTGCTATTTCTGATGAGTTCCATTCCTAGGAAAAGAAGTTTCCCATTTTCCTCAAGTTCCATTGTAAAACTAATGGAAGAGTGGGTTTCATTCAATGTTGAGAAAAGAACTTTAGGGTCCTGAGGAACGGTGCTCTAACAAGTTTGATTGTTTGCCAAAATTAAACAAGATCTTTAAATTGACAACAGCCAAATTTTATCCCACTTTAACTTGTTCTTCGATTGTGTACCCAAACAAAAAGCATGATGGGTAAGATTTTGGAGTTCTTCTCCTGTACGTCTTCGTCATTTCTTTTTAGTTCATAAAGCCGTATCAAATTAGTTGGGTGGGAGGACAGGGGTTCAAAACCTACCGCTCGTCTCTTTCTGTTCTTTCTCCTTACATAACCTTTTTTTCCCCTGAATCTGTACATTTTTGCTTTGGTTTCGTTCACTTTAAACTTCTCTCCTGCCTCAAGTCCCTGTCCAACTCAATTGTTCCCGCCTGGATTTTCTCCCCCCTTCCTCTACTCCTCCCGCCCCTTTTTGCCCCTACATTCCCACCCCCTGTATGCCCCATACAACATCCAGACGAATTTGAATCACAGTCGGATGTACCTTTTTATGAGTATATTGTATATATTAATTTGGGGGAATGGCAGCGAGATCTTTGCTAAATCTCTTATAAATATAAACATTTTCAACATTTTATAGAACAATTTGGCTTTCTTGATCATGCACAAGCGAGTCACCTTCACTGAAGGTGAATCAAAGAGGGGTTAACGACCGTCTTTTCTCAGTTGAACACAAGTCTGCTTGTATAAAGCGCCAGCTCGAAACTGCTAATTTGGTCAAACTTTGGGAATGTTTGACCAAGGTCAAGACGATAATTTTCTGTCGAGCTTTCTGGGTAGGAAACTCGTATGGAAAATCAGTGAAACTCGGATTGAAATAAGGCAGTTTTGAAGTCCCTATTACTCGGAGTAATAGGGACTTCAAGGCTGCCTTATTTCATTTCATCAATAAACACCAAACGCAGGCTCTGTCAGGCTTCAAATAAAGGTCGGACCAAAGTCGATCCGGAGTAACTGGGCTGGAGCGTTTATTCGATAAAATACGCAGCCGTTGTGGAACGGGTGCAAGTGGTGTTGCATTCAGGAAAATATAATTTTTCGAGCCAATTTGTGGAAACTCGTGATTTTACGAAATCTTTTTAAACTTTCACGCCACGGAAGTGACTGACGAATGCTTAAGATTACATGTGATAATAGTGATTTATTTCTATTGCGCGTGTTTCATAGTAAGATGCTCACACGCGCATTACAATTCTAAATCCATTACAGTTAACAATTCTAAATTCTTTACAATACTCAAATTAAACCAAATCAAATCAAATCAAATCAAATCAAATGTTAGTTTTCGTGATGTGTCTGTGATGTGTATTATTCCTTTATTGGCGTCTTTATCACAGGCAAGTCTTTAAAAACATGGTGTCGCACAGCTCAGATGGAAAAGAAACAACAAAATCTTAATTCGTTTCGCCTTTTCTGTCTTTATTTTGTATTTTATCGGTAAAGTAGGTATCGAGACCTTACTCACTAGATTGCTAGTTTTGAGATGAAAAATTTATCTCGAGTGGTACTGAAAAACTACAGTTGTCGACGTTTCACGGACGAGCTTGAAAATACTATGTTTTTTTTAATTTTTCCTTTGATAAATAAAAACTGATAAATGAAATTGGACACAAACACCAGGTTACGCCAGTTTATGGGAATGACGGCTAAGATTTTGTGCAGGCTGTAATTAGCCTGGTGGCCGTCCACGCTTTCAGCAATAATTTACGCATCCTCGGACACCAGGGGCAGTTGGGATGGGACGAAGATCGGGGCTTGCGAAAGTTTACAAGGCTATCGGGAGAGCCCGTGTTAACATTTCTTAAACGGACTACTTCCAGAACCGATTCAAATCCATCTTTCTGATTGGGCACAACTTTTGTGTCATTGTAGTTTTTGTTCCCAATCGGCGATCTAAGTATATAGAGGACGCCTTGCATGTATAATTAAAGTCGGCCTCAGTGAAGGTCGCTGACCGCTCGCTTTAAGGTTACTGACAAACTTTTACCCAGTATTACTGTAAAGTGGTACAACACTCGACTTGGTGCAAGTCTACTTAATTTCGATGGAGACCTTTCTGCTCTTCCATGTGGTGCTGTGATAATTTTCAAATCTTTGCATAGCTTGGGGCACAAATTTCCAGAGAATCAGTTTGTCGTGGTAGTCTCTCCACAATCATGACCGCGAAGCCAGGGAGAGTTGTTAATTTGAAAGATAGACTTCCTCTGAATTTGAGGGCGCAATTTCATCTTACTGGCTACACGCACTGGAAATTCATTTCAGAGTGAAGGTTTCTCCTAAAGTGCTGGCAGCTGGCGAAAGACTGGCTATATTAAGGTTACCGTATACCTTCAGATGGGCAATTTTCTTCAAATTTGGATTTTTCGGCTAAATTAATGATCGAAATGGGATCTCTTGGAGAAATGGCGGTTTAACGTTTTGGTTGGGAATTTGTCCGTTTGCTCTCAAATTAAAAAGCGATAAACCTACCGGATTTGAGCTTATGAACTGGTTCAGTAAACATCAATCGGCGATGTGGGTCACGTGACAACTAAACCCGAACGCGCTACCGATCACTTGGAAGCGAGACACCACCCCTGAGGGTATACGGTAATCTTAAATTTCCAACCACCAGATTTTCAGTGAAAATGCTTCCTTGTTTCCAAACTCTCATTAAGTCACCTACTGCTACATCCTAAGTAGCTACTCTCAAACTTAAAGAACCCTGAGACTGCAAGACTTATGATAATCACCACAATACCCAAGGATATTATGCCTCACTGTCACGTTTACGAATACAAAGAACTAAAGTTTCGTTTAAAGACTGTTTGTTCCCTTTTTCCTTGAAGCTTTGTTTTATTCTGATTGCATGATTACTAATATCCGTTTTCGGCTAGCTGCACAAAGAGTAGTTTATTTTTTGTTTCCTTTACGTCAGAGCCATGTGTTTGGATTCCTTTTTCTGTAAGCACGCTTTTCAGTGTCAAGGAGCCGTCTTACTGTTAAGATTGCCTAGGAGTTTGGAGTTTCGGAGTTATTAGTCTTAATAGTGTTTTTGGAGTCCTTTCTAGCCCGGAGTCAAGATCAAACGTAAGTCACATTGTAACTTGTTTCTTTCCTTTTTCTTCATTTACACAGAGTTTATGTTAGTCGGTTTTTCGTTTCGTTAAAGTTAGACCATCGCATATTCTTTTTAGTTTTCACCGCAAGTGACGCATGTGATATAATAAGCTGTGGTTGACCTGGCGAACTCCAGTACACGACACCCCGTATCCGCGGTATTGGGAACGCGACACTCACTATCACTTCTGAACGAACAAAATCAAGAAAATTACAGTCCCTGTTTGTTCTATTTTATTTAAAATACGCAGGGTTCTCAGTAGTAGCCGGCAACCGGCGAATTCCGCCGCCTGTCAAAACGAAAGTAGCCGCCTGTGCTAGCTATGAAATTTGTCTTTGTGTACCTCCAGGCTGAAGTTTAGCCGCCTATAAGTATTTCTGGGTCGTCTGACAAAAAAAACTACTGAGAGCCCTGAATACGTATCAAGAAATTGTCCATTGTAGTAGGTCAAATTCGTCTTCACAAGTCCAAACAAAAGCCTTTTGTTGTTTATTGCGCTTAAGGAGTTGTCCCGAGACTGGGCGAAGATGAATTTCAAATCGTCACAAAATAGGTCATATTCGTATTCTCGGTATTGAACTGGATCTAGCACGAAGTGGAGGCTCTTGCGGGGGAATCTTTTCATATGTAAATGTATTCCCCCGCAAGAGCCTCCACTTCATGCTAGATCCAGTTCAATACCGAGAATACGAATATGGCCAATTGTCGGCGTGTCAGATTAGCGGCACTAGGGGAAAGGGGGTTTGGAAAGTTGCACGTTAAGGTGCTGTTAACGCAGGGGAGAAAATGCGCTTCAGTATGCTTGGTCTCTCAATACGTTTTGTGCATGAGCAAACCAGTCAATTCCTGTTTGTTCTATTTTATTTAAAATAAGCGATGTTTTAAATTTTCATTTTAATTAAAAGGGGAATATCGTAAAGGGAAGATACTATGGTTGTCCATGGTCTTTCCACATAAAAACACACTTCAAATATGTGAGAAACCGAAAACCTGGTCAGTTTCCTAATTGTCTGGAAGTGGTGTGATCTGGTGGGAGAAATGAGCTCCACAACTCTCAGCACCCACAGCAACTATTGTATGAAAACTGCAATCAATAATTGTTTTAGCGTGCCTATACTTGAGTGGTTTTGAAGGCAAAAGCCCTCGCACGAAACTTGCAAACTGTTTAAAAGTCTCCAGAAAGGTTAAAGTGCTACTACGACGAACATTTGTGTGTCCTTTTTGAACTTAAATTGACTTTAAATGTTTATGGTAGTAAGGGTAGCTATAAATTAGAGCGCTGCATGCTATGTTAGCCTGGAAATAACCGGACTAAAACCACTGAAAATCCGTCCGCCATTACTCAGTTCGCAAACTGTTACCTACGAGCGAATGGAAAGCGGTCTTACGTGTGGTCTTCGGTCGTGACGTCATACACTCAAGGACTGTCGAGCAATTTGCAGAGAAATATAAGAGGAAAGGCCGCAGAAAGCTTGTAAAAACATTGACGGAATGTCTTCCTCGATATCTTCCAGTTCCAGTTCGTCGGGGACCGATGAAGGAGATAGCTTAGAGGACGAAATCGGCGAATTTTCGGGGTTTATACCTTATGACGAGTCACTGGAAGCGATAGCTACGGTTACAAAGCGGAGCGAAACAATGACAAGGACACAGCCGTAATTAGAGCGGATTTTAACGCTCGATTTCAAGTGTTTCATAGCTTTCTAAGAAGCTACAAAACTAAAGAAAGGATAAAGAGAGGAATAGTCGCAAAAGAATCACAACATCTTGCTTTAAAAACAAATAACCGGGCCCGGTAATGTATAGCCTGCGTGACAGACGCCTTTTTCGGCTCTTGTTTCAACAAGAGCCGAAAAAGGCGTCTGTCACGCAGGCTAGGTAATGTACAAACACTGCAAGATTACGCCGCTTAAATTCCTATCCAAGAGATAGGCTGTACTGTCACTGAACGCAGTGAAACGAGCCAAACCAAAGCTAGAAAAAAATGCTTCAGATGGCATATAAAGGACCACAGTCGCTAAACAGAAACAACAAGGGTCAAAACAAACAGGCGATAAATGCAGAATTTAAACCCAGAAATGACCTTTGGTATCAAAATAAATAACATGCGACATTTAAGCTCATGGCTGTTTCAGTCACTATCATTATTATGTTATCCTCTAAACCACCGTGTTGCCCCACTTAAAACAAGCGAGAAGCTAAATCGGTCGATAGAACCGAGATTGAAGCGGCAAACACGCGAACAGGAGTCGTGTAGGCCTTCCAACCCTATTTTACTCGCGACGCAAGATTCACTATTTAAGTTATCAATAGCATTTTGCCTTACCTTTACCCTTCACCCGATCAACGTGAAATAAGCTAATTTACCGTAAAAACAAAAAGAAAAACAGTTTCTTGGCAGTAAAGTATTGGGATAATTCGTACTCACCCTTCGACGACTCCGGCTGGATACGGGACTTATGGCTTTTTGCTTCCAAATTGTTTGAATATCTCCTGGTTTCAAACCCCTCGACGTCCCAGAAACATGAACAGTTCCAGTGAAACAGTTTTTCGTAAATTACAAGGAGCAGATCCGAAACTGGCCCCGGGAATCGAAGTTTTTCCTGTGCATATCCATCCACGAACTTCTTCCATTGTAATCGACCGCGATCGCTAAGAGGCAATAAGTGAATGGAAATACCAGCCTCTAGATCAGTTTCATTATTGCAGTCTTGGACAACACAGCGCGATGGAGGCATTTTAGCGGACACAACTTCATCGATTTCTCTCCTCCAGCATACGAAAGTAGCCACGTTTGGTTTGATCGGTTGAGTGTCTGACGTCACGTCCTGTTATGAGAAAGTCGATCCAGGTCTCGGCGCTTTGCGCAGGTATTTTCGAATCGAGTAATGGCGGCCATCCAAAACCGAAACTGACGATCGAAAACATCGGACTTCCATAACCAGTACTTACATTTTCGAATTATAAAGAGAACATAGAAATGATATTTTGATCATAGCAGCACTTAAAAAAAAAAAACTTATTTTCTTAAGCTTTTGAATGAATTACCGTGACAGAGTTGACGAAAAACTGGTGCAAAACAGTATGCGTAGTAACGATTATCACAAGCTGCACGGCAATCTACAGTTTTTGTGTACACCTCAGGAAATGAAGCGTTTTGGTGATATCAGTAAAAAAATGCACTCTGGATAAACTTAATAAAAATGCCCCATGTACCAAGGTGGAGCTGTAGATAAGATAAAATATCCCTTCGATAATGCCACAATCATAATTCAACTATTGTTTGCTTGTTTGCAAAAGCTCCAGGAGTGGACCACTTCCCGTATAAGTGAACCAGAAAAACAACCACAATATGTGGCAGACTTATATTACGCAAGACATCCTCGTGTTAACAGTATACGATACATGCGATCTGTCTTCACGCTCCTTTTAGTTCCTTGCAAGTACTTTTCGGTTCCGTACAGGCTAAATTTGGGCTTCTGACTTTTGTGGCTTCCTTTCCCCAAAAAATGTCCCTCGTAAGACACTGCGTAAAACGGAGACGCCGACAACAAATTTAAGATGTTCCTCCGGCGTATAAGGCGTCACGAAAAGAGTGCGATATATACTGATCGCTGATTGGGCATAAAAAAAGATACAATGGCACAAAATCTGTGCCCAATCACAAAGATGGACCTTCTGGAAGGGGGGCGTTGAAGAAATCAGTGTACCCAGGGGCTTGCCCGTTCGCCTTACAAACGTTTGCAATTTCCGGTCCGCGTCGTTCCATCCCGACTATCTGCCCCTGGGTCTTCGAAATGGAGAGTCGAAGAAGTACGTAACTTTATTCTATCGACGGGTATTCCTGCATGTTTCATTGACAAAAAATAAATTTCCCGCGATTGGCTCATATTATTATTTTTTTTTTTTCAAAAAGGCTTAAGACCTTGTCTCGATACCCAAATCACGCGGATTTGAGATGTTAATTTTAGTCAGTAACAAGCTGAAGCCACTCAGAATGGGGTCTGTTGTGCTCAACCTCCGTAACTGGCTTTGGATAAATCGTACTTCTCGAGGACCCATTTTCCACAAGAGTATTTCAGATCATGGCCGATAACTGGAATGGTATTTTGAGACTTTTCTGACCCCCTTTTAGCCTCGTTTACTTAGAATGGCGCCTTGACTACGGCCGAACACAGTGAAAGTGTAGGACGACCTGTGGTGCCGTCAGTCTGTGCCGTTGCTTATGATGTGCTATTTTAAACTCTCTTCACTTTTTCGTGTGTCTCTGGTGAAGCTTGAAAATATCACACGTCTGTATGAGTGATCAATTATCAACTTGGTGAGGGGTGATGATTATTAGCTGGAGGGTATTTTTCTTTTAAAAAAAATATCTTAGTAATTGAGCATAAACACGTTTGGGACCAGCGCCAAATGAAAACCACGTTTCGTGGCCGGATGTTAGCCACTTAATGATATCGGGTGATGCTGTGATAGCTTAAAAACATATTTAATCACCTATACAGTTAAATGTTTCATCCGTAAACGATAGTGCAGTGGTGGCAAGGCAAGGCAAGCGCAAGGTGTGTTTTTCTCTCAGTGTAACTTTAAGGCTTGAGGTGAACGTTAAAAGAAGAACTGTGTAGTGCGGGATACGTACTGATACACAGTTTCTTCGTTGCCATCGTTATTCAAAACGGACACCTCGAGAAGAAAGTCTCTTAAGTGCTTTCGAGTTCTCGCTACGTTTAAATAATGATGAAATCATTTCGCCGTCGATCGTTTTCCTTTGCAAAGCGAGACGCCCACAATGAAACGCCGGCGTATGAGAGAAGACCTCGTGCAGCTACCCAAGGCGCCAGGAGCTTCCTCAAAACAGAGGCGGATGCCAGCCGGTTACCTCCTCGGGAGGACAACAGACTGAAATTTAAGTTTGAAGCCATTGACGTGCTTTTGCAGATTTTACTGCATCAAGACGAACTGACTCTAAAGGAGTACACCATCAACGAAAGCAGGATAAAAGTCCTTGTTATTGAAGATACTGAGTTTTAGAGTGGGCCAATACTACCGCCAAGCCAGTTTAAAGATACGCTAACTTCGTTTTGACTTCAAGGTGCCGCATACCAAGTTTCACGTATGGCAGCCAAGAGGATCTACAGCGTCATCAGTTGTGCCTTTAGTTCATGAGGATGTGTATTAGAACCTCTGTTCTATTGCGAACAGTTTTTGATGCACACCTACGAAAGTAGTCTATGTAGCCGTTTAAACTCGCGAGGTCAAAGGTTTGGTGAAAAAGAAGCTCAAAATAACAGAGGAAAGCTGTTATCAAGACAGCTTACATGTGTTAATAGAAGGGTGATCAAGAACTTATTAATTCTTCGGTAACTTGTTTCCTAATCTTTTAGTCTACTATCGTCACAAAACAACTCCAGTGTGTAGTTGGCATGGCGGTAAGCAAATTCCGTGTTGTGAAATAACGCCTGTAAGCAAACTGCGTTAGCTTGCACATCATATATTAAGTATAAATTGGTCGGAGGTGAGGCATAAGTCCCGCTGATGAGATTTATTAACTGCTCAAAAAGATTAAACAGCACGACACGAAATTCAGTCAGATGCACACAGACAGCACGTCACGTACGCAGCTAGCAAGTCGTGATTACATTTGCAGAATTTTTGTTGATACGTGTTTAATGAGTTAGTGCTTTTGATTGATATTTAATGTGTTCAACATTTTGCCATTGACCGCTTACTTAAATTTTTCTAGAAGAAAAGCTACCTACAATGGAACCGATTCAATCGGAGGAACAGTATTTTACTCTGTACTTGGTAGTGGTAGCACACACATCAAAAAATGGCTATCTTTCTAGAGTAAAAAGGTCAACTACAGAAATTTACTAAATGCGTTTGTTATAATGCATTGACTGCTATTATTCACAGGACAAGTTCTATCTTCTTATGTAAATAATTAATTAGGAGCTAAACAGCTTTCCCTTTATCAGAGTCAACATCTGTTGGACACAGTAGTATCTCATGGACCCTCATGTAAAATATTTAACTTGATTACACTGTAGTTACCAGCAATTTAAAAATAGGTATAATCAGTAAGATTATATCAACTGTCCATGAATGTTCGCATTACTGAACAGCCTGCACCAATTATCTAGTTTACATGTTTCAGAAAGCCAAACCATCACTCGGTTCACTTGCATTATTACTTATGAATCTTATAAACGATCATATAATTCATATCTTCTTTGCTCGAGACATTTCCCTTGTTTCAACAACAGATGTTTATTTTTTTTTTCTGTAAATTCAACACTATAACTGTCAAAGAACTCTTTTCATCAAGGCCCTTGTAGAGGCTGTGCCTCGAATGCAATGTACCACTGTTGCTCGGCTTTAAAAGGGCGATGCATTTGTTTTAAACTTCGAGCGAAATATAAAGGATCATTGTACACGATTGCTTCCTTTAAATCGTTATTACCTTCCATTCATGCAGGAATCCAAGACATCAACTTCTGTTGATTCAGTCCGGTTAAATGTCGTGACCAGTTCTTTATAAACATATCTTTTTCAGCCGGCACAGCAGAGGGGGCTACTGAAACACGAGTAGTCTGCACGCAATCTAGCACAGACGGTTACACGACCTTTATTATGGTTTCTTTATCACCAACAATTTGCCATTGGGCTTGGTGAAAAACAGTACCCACACACAACAACTTGTGTTTAAACCAGTGTCAATAACACACATTTCATGGTTGGGGACGGAAATTTCTCGACGATTCAGTCTTGGAAAAGAAAAATACCGTTGAAAGCGCGACTGTCATTTCCATGAAATGCTCCCAGATCAAACAGGGTATCGAATTCTAAAGAACAAGACGACTTTGCGGCCTCATTCAGGCTCTGTCCGCACTATTTTTTTTTTAATTTGCACGCAATATTAGACCAGTCTGCTGTCTGGGAAGGGGACCAGTTCCTCTCTGAAATTGTACGTAGCTAGGGTAAACTCTTTTTTCCCTTCCCCTACCAATTCAGAAAAACTTTGCTTCAATGAATACTCAACATTCTTTCAGATGATAAGGGAAAAGACAGAACTTCATCACATTTTCATCAAGTTCTTTTTCTTACAACATGCATACAGATGTTTTCCATACATAATAGATTGGCTGCCTCAAAAAACTGAATCGGTATTGATCTGTGTTGAAAAAATACTGAAACAAACAGAAAAAAAAAAGTAATAACAGCTCCCGAAACGTTTTGCCAGAAATCGTACTCGTAAAACTATCTTTTTATTGAAGAGGCAAAATCACCACTTAACTGCTATCAAAGACCCTGCACCATCCGAGGCTTTTTTTCATGCCTCTCACATGCAAATTTCTTTTTCACGTCAAAAAGGATAACGATGGAGGAAAGAACTGCTATAAAGCACACGCTAGGATGGTTGAGACTGAGCTGGAAAGAAAGCGAGTTCCGGGAGAAGTGTGTATTTTTATGGCACTAATGATTTGCGTAGGGATTTCTCGCTAAAATGTCAAGGAATATCGTACATCCGGGTTTCCTTCCTTGCCGCCAGCATATACGTTCGATTCCCCTATGGTTTTCCTCTCATTTTTATTGCGTCAGAGAATTGAAGAGAATTTAATTTATCATACTTGTGAGATCACATACAACGCCCAGCTAAGAAGATCAGCTCATAATCTTTCCGGTGCATAGCATGTATCAAAGCTTCCGCAAATGTCCTACCCGGACGAAAACCTCTTAAGAGGACGAAGTCAAACGATGTTAGGGTGATTTTATACTCCCTTAAACCCCGGCTCGTGTTAGGCTAACCGACACTAAAGATCGTTTCACATGACGTCACGGCGGCCATGTTAGTGCACGAGGCTAACCCTCTGGGAATTGAACTCTACTTTTATGCAAGTACTTTCTTTTGTTTCATTAAACCAATATGGTCGCTGGTCACGTGACTGAAAACGATCTATACGAATATTTGTCTGTTTGCTTGCTTGGTGTTGTTGTTGTTGTTGTTTTTTTTTTTTTTAGAATTTTAGGCAAAATTACTGTCTTACTCTGGGTAAACAATAAATTGTTTTGCATCTTACCTTATTGGAATAATACTTTCATCAATTGCTTTCGGGGAAACGACGAGAAAGCAAAATAAGAGTTAGTGAAATTCAAGCGGCTACTCCGAGTTTGTTTAACCATCACTGTTTAGTTTTGTTCAGTGACATGCAGTTAAATTATGCAAGTTGCTGCGCGTATCTAACGGGCCTTCGATTGTCAGTGAGCGAGCTGCCTCGGTGATGACCGATCAGCTCCGTAAAGTGAAACAAATTGAAAGGGGAAGTATCGACCAGTATCTCAAAACTAGGCTGGCCGCACAAGACCAAGATGATCGGTCATGACACTGTTTATTACCAGTTTAACTCAATAAAAGCAATGGCGATTAATTATCATCTTCGTCACGTAGAATGCCCGGTCACATCCGGGACTATCGCGGGCTAGAGCCACATTTGAGCCACATACATGTAGTGGTCTTAAAAACATAGCAGAGGTATTATATTAATATGTACTTCACAAAAGCATCAATTTTTTCTCACTTAATATCCCTGAGCACCATGACTGTAGGAAATGACTGTGTCCACAATGGTTAGAGAATTTTATTATTTTCAAAACAATGCTTTCTGGCTTTTCAGCTTACATCACAATTATGTCCTATTTTACTTCTCTTTCCTTTAATTGCAGGGTCAAAGGTTATTGCTTTGTGACTTCTGCAGGGAAAAAGCGTGGTTTGAGTGGACCTCTAAAAGTGACAATGGTGTGGCTTCAATTAAAGAAACCATCCTTGACCTTCTCAGGAAAGTTGCTCATACTGTTACCACCACTGACTCTGCTGCTGCTGTTAAGAAACTTCAGAACAGCAAATTCTGGAATGATAATGAAAAGCTTAGAATGTGGTTTGGGAAAAAGTGGCTACCTAACATTGAGGTAAATCTCCTGGACTTGATTAGTCAAAGTACATGTAGGTAAAATCTTTTCATATATGTAATATTGTATATATTTTTTTTTACATAGAGGTCATTATCATTACCACTCATAGACAAAGAAAAAATAAGTTAAACTAAGGGGGCAAGGTATGGCAATGGTTGACTGTATTTGTACTGGCTTTTATCCTTTTAAAAACGTTACAAATATCCTTTCAAAGGGAACTCTAGTAATAATGGAAATAATTCTAGTAACAGTTTTATGATAATGGCAATGCAATGAATAAACTTTCATATTTTCCTCATTCTTATTTTTGGAGTATCCATCATATCCTGAGCTATTCGAACAAATAAGCTTACTGCTTAACTATACCTTTACACGGCGAAAAATAATATCATTGTTTCTCACGCTATAAACGTGAAAAGTAACTAACCTCGGAGGATCGAAGCATTGATCCCCATTTTGAAGTACCGTATCCATTCTTGGCTTACACAATGACTTCAACAGAAAACACAGGTCGTTGGTCGTAAGGAGTCGTAGCGATTTGCCGGAAAATAATTTTATTCAGTTCCAGTTTCCGCGCGGATACCTGATTTTGCAGTATCCATTCTATTCACGACCATACGGACACCATGTATCACGCATCATGGATCGCCGAATTGGTCAAATTTGAGCGGTGAAACGAGCGATTCCTCGTTCGTGTTGGTCGAATTTTCGGGCAAGTTGGCGAAAAAAGAAAGGGAATTTATCTACGCGGCTGCTGAAGGCGATTTGAAGCGGATGCTCCGCTGTGTTGGGAATTTATTGGCCTTCGAGCGGTGACTGGTTCGATCTCGACTCACCGGCCTTCCCTTTATTTAGAATGGACAGTGACCTGGGATTAAAAAAAAAAGCGATTATATTGCATTTAGACGTCCCAGAAAGGGCCAAGAAACAGTAGAGTGAAGGTAGGAAGGCTTTATTTGACTAGAATATAAATGTTTCCACCGCTACTCAGTTCGTTGGAATTCTAGGTTTTTAACGGTCAACTTTCAGAGGTATCAACTTTTGATGACACACACCACGATTGGGCTGCCTGTGTTTTCACGAAGACTTTAGCGGAGAATGCGAAGGGTACCAGTGGAAATGTTGTCGTCTATCGTATGTCAACAAAACCATCAAAGCCTTTCACACTAGGGAATATCATACAATGTGTTTTTTTTCCGGCAAGATTTCCGCAGAGGTCCCTACATTATTTATGCATACAGTCTTTTGTTTTTCGGAAACAATAGAAGTAACAACAGATGCCCTTTGGGTTTACTGTGCTTTGTTGTTTCATGTTAAGTGTTTTTTTTACTAAGTCTACGACTTAGAAAAATTGAACAATTTCGTGGCCAAAATACGGAAATGCGAACAAATTTTAGGAAATTTACACGGATTTCCAAGGGTTTAACAGTCTGATAATTCGAAAAAAAGGTCGAACTAAGGCGCGTTTTATGTTTAGAAATTTAACTACAGTGTATTTTTATGAGATTAATAAACAAAAAATTTGGGCAAAGAGCGCTTACTTTTCTTTCCCCGGTTTTTTTCGTTGATCTCGTTTTCTTTCTTAGGCCAAGTCCGGTAAATGCTAAGAAGAGCATCCCTTCAGTTCCTTCCTCTTTAAACATGGGTGTTCAGGGATAATCGAACAGCGCATACAGAGGCCACAAATCTTAGTGAACATTGTACAGATCGGCGATATGCTCGATAATGTTTCCAAAAGGATAATTTTTGTAAAGATGACGCCACAACCACTCCTGTAGGTAGCTTTCAAACAGATCCTTGGATGTTCCTGTCCGAGGCATGTTTCGCTTTACACCCCACCTTGTATTTTCAATGCCCTGTGTGTGGGCACCTGTGTCTGGGTCAACGAAGTTTAGGCTGTGGTTTACTGTCAGATGTTGAAAGCCCTCGTCGTTAAGGCAGTCGTAAGCTTTCCACATGTCGCTTATTACGCGTGTACCCGGCAATGTTTGAGCGCGGGTTATGGGCAAGAGCGTATCCAGTTTATCCCTGCGCTCTACCGGAACAAGGAAGCAGGCCTTGGTTTCACGGCAAATGCCACCAAAGACCCACTGTCCTTCGATAAAGCGGCCTTTGTGATACTTCATCCTGCCAAACTTGGACTCGTCTATCTCGACAGTTGTACTAGATCCGCCTATTGGCCCCGTATGAAGCTTCATGATTCTGTCTGCACAAACCTCTCGGCAATAGTTATACCAATCTATCACCGTTTCAGTAGATGTTGTTTCAGCGTCTAACGAAGTTTCGTGCACTGCCTGAGTTACAGTAAATTTGTGTGCCCAAGCGTAAGTTAGGGCTAATATTTTTTCAATGGAAAGCTGCCAGAAAACCAGGAGTTCTGGCGGATTGTCGTTTGTCCATTGCAGTTTCTCTGTGAGAGCAGAACTTTTACGATAGAAACCTTGAGCTCTCGTTTCTCACAGGACGATAACCATGTGAATCCCTGATCCTCCCGTTAGACAGATAATTCTCAACGCGCTTCTGATTACCACAGAACGTTTATTAACAATGTGTAGCGATACGAATCGTAAAACCACGACGTTACAAAACGGTGTATTGAGTAACGAAGCGATGAAGCGAAACAAGGTGAAACGTATCGTAACGAAATGAAGTGAAGCGAAGCGGTTTCGAAAACTAAGAAGCAATAAAGTAAAAACTACAAATTAGACTTCTTTGCCATCTCAGGTTTGGGGCATTTTATCGACGACGAGAGCAGATTGTGATCTTTACACCACTGTATGCACTGTTCGTGATCCGCCAAGAGACGGGAAAGTTTCCATAAATTTATATTTTTCTAGAGACATTATATATGCGTCGTCCTGATCAACTAAAGATTATTAGTAGAGGAAAATAAGATTTTATACTGTGACGTAAAACTTGGTGACGAGAATTCATACATTTTAAAACTTTTGCCTTTCCAATCATGTTAGGACTTGGTGCATTGGTCCGTGCAGTGCTCTTACTAGGTGCGTGGGGCACATGTCCCAATAATTGTCTTCCCTTGAGTAATGTAACAGTTGATTGTAAGGTATCTTCTCATTGGATACTTGAAACGATAGATTTCAATCGTCGCTATTGTTTTAGCATTGTTGAGGGGTTTAGGTAACGAACCAATTGCCTTAGGATCTTACGACGGCTGCTACATGACCCCCTTGTTATGTATATAAATTGTTAAGCCCTATTGAAATATAATTTGGGAGGTGTGAACCAATCAACTAATCACGCTAGCACACCGATGAAAGACACAGACAGGTAATCCAGAGTTCTGCACAGAGACAGAGTTCGAAGCCAGCTGGAGATAAAAAACGAAGAAAAAAGAAAAGAGGAAGAACGATAAAGGTCTGGGAGCAAACATAAGGTGCGGAGGAGCTGGGAAGAAAGACGCCTGGGAAGGAGAAAACGGATGGAAGATAAAAAAAGAAGGGAGGAAAAGAAGAAAAAAAGGAAAGGGAGACAAAATAAGATCCTTTTTTATTCGCGAAGTAAGTACAAATTACAGATGCATATATTCAATACGCTTGGGAGAACGCATTGTCTCAAAAAAACAATAGCGTACATACATAATTAATTAACTTTGCATGCATTAATAAATTATTCCTTTTTTCCTTCCTTTGAATTTAGGCTGAACCCTTGAGGGGAGGTCCGCGCGAAGAAAATTTTAAGAAAACGTCTTCTAAATTGTAAACAACATTTCACCGATCGAGCGGCCATATTTTTAGTTTTCATCGCGGGCATCTCATGTAAGACTCTAGCATCTCATGTGTTGTCTCTAGCTTCATGTATGCTTCATACAATAATGCATCTACGTTACATCTACATGATTTCAGCACTCGGCATAGTCCCATTGACTTATATATGGTTGTCATGCGTGTGGCCTCATACACCATAAGGCTTTTTGGGATATCACGCCAAGCCGACCACTTGCTGAATAGAACAGGTCAGCATTAGGGGTGATCAATGCCAGGGTTCGTTACTTCCCTGGTGGTTCTTTAACGTCCCACAGAATTAATTGTGAAGAGTTGTGAGACAGGACCTCCGGTTTATCGTCCTTATCCGAGAAGACTAGAAAGTCTAACCATTTGTAGATGTCATTGCAAAGGAAGCACTTTCTCCTCAGCTATTTAAAGACCCTGAGTGTAGGTCCGGCCGAGGGTTGAACCACGCCCTTCCGCACGGTAGTCCGGCACTCTAACAACTGAGCCAACCGTGAAAAAAAAAAAAAAAAAAAAAAAAAAACGGTAAAACACTGACCCCCACCCCGACGGGAATTGTTTGGTTGACTGCACTTGACTGGGGATTCTTCGCGACGAGTTAGGATGCTGCATAGTGCCGATGTAAACGATGCATTCGTTCTTTTAAGTTTAATTTAACGTTTGAGTAAAGGTACTACTCAGAAAGTACCTGTAACATTGCAAACAAAAATGTGCGCACAAGTAAACAACTTTACAGCTTACGTCGAACTAATTTTCTTCACTCTGAAGTAGTATTTAACAAATATTCGCAGAAGGCGAGGTGAATATTGTGGAATAATCCCCGAGACGAAGTCGAGGGGATTATTCCACAATATTCACCAGGCCTGAGGCGAATAATTGTTTTAGTATAATTTCAGAGCTGAACAACAGAGAATAACGGACTAAAACATAAAAACAGGGACCTAATTGTTCGTTTGGATACACGTATGCATCTATTTAGTCTTAACAAAAACTATGTAAGCTTAACATCGATTGTGAATCAGTTTACTTATCGGGTCTGGCATTAAAACAATCAAGCAAAACACTACAAAAAAAATTATTCCAGTACCTTTGCTTTATCGCTGTTGACTCCATCCACAGGTGTTATCATTGTCTCAAAATGAGTAGCTTTAAGCCCGCCGCACACTTGAGGAAAGAGCTGAGCAAAATTCCTCGCGAGGCAGTTAGCTCAGCCGTTTCCTCACGTGTGCGGCGGGCTTTAGTTTGGAGAAAAACAGATTTCGGTCAATCCGGTCCGACCTTCTGGCAATCAACATAAGTCACGTAGCCACTGCGTTTACGACTCTTAACTGCCTTAAACGCGAGTTCTTCAAAGGATTTTTGGTCCAAGGATGACAGCAGTCATTGTGAAAATTCTCCATCCTTTCAAATATCTTGGGCTTAGAGTGATAACTTCCGAATAGATGAAAAATTCATTCACCAACTGCCGCCATGTTTACTTGCCGAGATGGCAAAGGTGGCGAGCTCAGTAGCCAGGCCTCAAAAATGTTATATTCACCGCGTAGCGCGGTGAATATAACGTCATATAAGGAATCGCTGAACCAATCAGATTGCTGGAAACTCTTTGTTCAGCTCTGAAATTATACTAAATTTACATAGAACATGTTTGCTAGATGATACGAAGTGGGCCCCAATGGTTCCATGCACCCAGATTTTACTACTAAGCCAGTTCGAAGTTTTAAAGCCGAAAATTAACTTTAACCACATATGCGACACACTCAGACGTTATTGCAAAGTAGTGCAAGTAACACTTGAGCTTATAAAAGTAAGTCGCTTACAATGTTAGCTGCGTAGATTGGATTGGAACTTAAATATTTTCTAACAAAGCATCTGGGCACTTTGCACCCTGCCCTAAGATTCTAGTTTCGATGGATAAAAATTTTCTCAGTGTTTTATAAACATCTTGATCACGACCCGAAAGCTCTATAAATCTGTATCTTCGACCACATGAACTACAAAACTATTGCCATTGACGGTATATTCCTTGACAGATTTCACCTCTTGTATTTGTAGTATCTGCAGTAAAACGTTTGCCATTTGCCGCTTTTCTGAGCGATGCTTATGTTCGTAGTAAAGCTGCTCCAGCTGGCTCAACCTTGAACTGTGCAGTAATTTGTGAAATTCGTCTCCTTTGCTGAGCGGCTTACAAGCGGCGGCGATAGTCACGAGCCTTGAAAATCCAAAACAACCCAAATTTCCGCTGTGATTCCTTTCTTTTGGTTCTTGCTGTAGGCAACTCTTTCCCTCATGTTTGAACTCCATTCGGCAAAGGCTGAATCCAATTCACCCACCGAAGATTTACTCAGTTACCAACCAGCCCAAACTTTTCACCGTTGGATTGAACGTCGGCTATAATCCGTCTAACAGACGTTCTGGAAGCCTTATGCTTTTAAAAGTATTAAGTGAAGAGTCTTGGCTTCAGATTTCCTGCTCTAGATGGATCCTGATAACCGAAATAACCCTGTTTATATAACTGACCGAGACTGACTCGGAAAACTGATACTTAATCCTGTGTATGTTTGACGTAGTTCTCAATCTGTAAACGTCAACACCAATCATTAAGATGGCCGTTGCTAGGGCAATGGAAAATACAAACAAACGTTTAGTGCGTCGTTTTGTAAAGGAAAGAGCAAGGTCTCAGAATGAGCGTATTAACTGGTTAAGCCAATACTGAGTGATGACAACCTCACATCTCTTGCCATGTCATCACAGGGAACGGAGCGTTCATTTTGTCGTCAAAAGGTCGAAATACACATGATGAAGATGTTCCCAGTCGTATCAAATGTAAATCGCAAATGTGAAATTTACAAACAAATAACCACAACATGCCACAAACACAAATGGACACTCTTTATTTCGAGACTTTCTAAAATGAATGATAAATTAGTTTTCCTCTCTGTAAATAGCAAGTGGTCAAACAAAACGTCTGATGTTCAACAGCTGGGCAGTATGATTGATCAAAATTGCAACAGGCTGCAGGATGCCGATCACGTTGTTGTTGAAGTTCTGAACTGGCTGTTTTTGAACATCTGTCCGCGAAGACGATCGGTTCCGAAGATCCAGCAGTACTGGGAGAGCAGATCTTTAGGAAAACTGACGGATTGTTTAGACAAACAGAAACATGCCTATTTTAAAAGCCACGTAAAAGTCGAGGGAAGAATAGTTTTAACCCGATTTCGCCCGATTTTTAACCCGATTTTCGTCTTTGTTAAGTGCTTTAACACATCTAGAAAGAAATGCAGGGAAAGCGTGGTGCTCTCCGGTATAGGACTAGATAGCTGATACCCTACTGGCCTTCATTCGGGCTTCCAAGTGGCAAATCAGTTTCGGAAATGGTAATTTGCTGGTTCACTGCCAGTGCTCACAAGTTCATTCATGTTATATTAAATAACAAACACTCCTTTCAGTTCTTAAACCTCACACTTGTAGTGAGGTGAAGTTTCTCAAAGCCCCGGCCACGTCCGCCATGTTGAACCGAGACTGACACGGAAAATCGAATTGTCGGTTTTCACATGACGTCATAAAAATTAAAAAAAAAATAGGGAATTATCAATCCTTTTAAGATTTTAGTTTAGTTGGTTATTAGAACAGCTGAAGACCTATCTTTGTACAAATGTTCAGTTTGGTAGGGTTCTTCGTCTTGTGATAAAGCAAGGTTGACTTTCTAGGCTTGTGCATGACATGATATCAAACTGGCGGCCGAGAATGCTGTCACGTAGATTAAAAAAGGTGACTTATCTGCCAAGATTTCACATTGTGATGAGTCCTTGAATGAGAATAAGTACTCATATAGGTGTTTATGAACCCTCAGAAGACGACTACAGGCTTTTTATAGCAAAACGCGATGGTATATGACGATCATTCTTCATTTAATTTCATATCCGTAGTTCACATATGATTTCTTTCATATACATCATTCACTTATATGTCGTTTTGTTAGCTTCCGGCCGCCATATCAATGCCCTCAGGGGGACAGAAACATGGCGTCTCCATACAAAGCCTTATAAATTTGAGTAAAACATGTCTTCGAATATCTCCCGCATGAAACAACGCTCAGACTTGAATCTTTGCGAGACTGTTTGAATATTCATCTTCATTAATCTCTTTGATTCTGGACTTCAGTTATTTGTTAAATGGTTTGGATGACGGTGTGACAACGACTTCGTTCGGGCTGTGGTGTTGTAGTGAGTACATTGGAATCGATTTTTCTGAGAAGTTTTTAGTGGCAGTATCCAGACTGAAATTCCCAATCTTTGAATTTTGATTCGGCATATTGCGAGGAATAAAAAAAGAATAAATGAATTGAAAATTACGACCACACGGACCATCGAAGGAGAAGGAAGAATTTTCCGTTTGGTTTGTAACTACTAGTTTACCATTGAGCGATTCCACATGGATATCACTGGAGTAACTTTGCTTTACTTCAAGCTGAGCTTGCCTGAAGCTGCTTTCAAGGTTATTATTAAGCCTCTTAATTTTTTCTTTCCTTCTCCAAGCTTATTATGGTGTTGTTGAATAAGTCAATTTGTTTAAAGATTTCCTCTTTGTTAATTTCAATTGCTGCAGATATTGATCAGATTTTGTAAATCCCTTGCCTCTTATTTAAGTCTAAGAAACGGACTTAATTAATTACCACTTGTGTATTTGCTTCCCTCACATTTTGGTGTTAGGAGACTTTGAGGATGTTTAGACCAAAGCTATTAGTCTCATCTGTTTTAGTCTTCAAAACTTCTGCAGTCAACTATTTCCTAGCTAACCACCGACCGGTTAGCTCAGTTGGTAGAGCACCGGACTAACGTGCGGGAGGTCGGGGGTTCAAACCTCGGTCGGACCAACCCTGAGGGTCCTTTACAGTTTTTAGTCTTCTCGGATAAGTATTACGACAAAAACGTAGATCTCGTCTCACAACACTTGTTCCAAATAATCTGTGGGACGTTAAAGAACTCACACACTGAGTAGGGAATGTGGGAATGATCTATCTCCTTCATGGTCTGGTAAAGTGAGTGAGATCAAAATATATGAACTGATAGCGGCAGCCAGCGGTACCATTAAGAGCTGACGTCCGATCTCACCACACACAGAAGAATTGTGAAGTGACGTTTGTTGTCACTATGCTGAGACCTTTACCTTTACCTTTATAGCATTACTGGGAAGCTAACCTGTTGTTACAGGCCATTTCCCAACAGAAAAAAATAATTACGGCATTTTTTTGAAGAATGTCCTTGATCAGGGCAAAATAACATGGAGACTATGATTAGATTTACTTGTCACGAGTGTGCTCTTTAAGGTGTCAAAGGTGAAAAAGAAAATTCTTTCAGCTGTCTGTTAAATTGATAAACAGACCCGGTAAAGTATACTCTCATAAAGGGGAGAGAATAAAAAGTGAAACTAATTTTATTTTTCTGTTCCCCTCTTTTTGGGTTACGCGCTCGTTTCGCGCATTTTGAAGGCTATCGTTACAGAACCATCTCACCAAACTAGGATGCAAACCGGGGCACCAATAATTTATACGATATGATCAGACCAGCTTTCTGTTTCAATAATGTCATATCGCTCATATGTTCATTTCTTTCAATTTTGTTTACTGAAAGATATCCAACAATCTTTACAATCTTTATTTTATTTGCGAAAATACAACTTCACAGTATTTGTTACCCACGCGCGGTTAGCACAGCTAACAAGTCACAATAAATTTTGAATTAAAATGAATGAAATAAGTGAATAAATAGAAGAAATAGAGCACTGTTTAGAAAACATGAATACAATTACATTTACAGGTTTTTTTCAAGACAATAAGATTACACTTACACAAAGTTTATTAATTAAGTAATTAGTTAATTTAGAATCATTGGCCTTAATAGTTATAACAGTGAAAATGATAATAAACAAATAAATAAGCATGAGGTAAATAAAGAAGAAAGACAGGAAGAAGTAATCGCCCTAACGTCAGCGTAAACTTCCTCAATCTGTAAAAGCTTTAAGTCAGAGTGATTTGCGCAATTTTTGCTTAAAAAGTGTTTCACTTAACTTGCGTAGTTTAGGAGGAATTTTGTTCCAAATTCGTGACCTAGTTCTTGAAAAATAACAATTGATCATGATTAGTTTTGGAGCCATGGATGTGAAAATTACCAACGGCTGGAAATCTAGTGTAGTGAGAACGTATAAGGTCAGAACGGATAAAAAAAATCAGTTATTTTGGACGGAGCGCAATGGTTAGCAACGTCATGCATGACGATAGCCATATACTTGAAGAAAAGTAAATTGAAAGGTAGGATGCGGGAACTTAGAAACAGAGGAATTGCTTGAGCTCTGCAGTCAGAGAAATTTATTAAACGAAAAGCTCTTTTTTGTAGAATAAGTACTTTGTTCAGATAACAATTTGCAGGTCCCAGGTAGTAAGACCATAAAGATAAATCCTGGGAAGAGGATTTGTCGGCACAAAATGCCGGGGCCTCGCAATAATACCAACGCCGTTGCTTATTTTTGATGAAATGTGATCTATATAATATCGCCAGAAAAGATTACTTTACTATCCCCCCAAACCCCCCCCCCCCCCCACTTCCCCCGTGCGCCTCCAATTGTTTACTCATTGCGTAGTGTACGGAAATCTCAGAGGAACTAAAGGGAGAGATGCATGCTCTTTTAAACTACAGCAGGGGTCTACAGGGTGTTTCGTTTTAACGACAGTCTGCTAAGAAAGACCAATCGAAGCTTGTCGCCATCCTGTGGGGGTACATATTCCTGACCGTTAAAATGTTGAACACACGCATTAGTTTACATTTGCTGTCAACCACTGCTTTTTGAAAAAGGACTAAATAAATGGGAAATTGTCCAATTAATGCTGTCATTGCTATTTCGTTTGGTAAGCACTGTAAATTTCGCTAATGCGAGAAGTAAATAACATGACACGAAGAAGAGATGAACGATTCAGTACCACACGCCTTAGCTTACGATGTTCCCGAGTTTCCAGAGGCAAATTTTCAACTCAACGAGCTATACACACAATTTACCGAAGAATGAAGTCTAACACTTTATTCTCGATACAATTACATCTAAACAAGAAGCTCATCATGAAGCCTTCTCCTTCCCATCGTTGTACGGTTCATAGAGGCGGACCATATCTTCAGCAATGAGGGTTGCCTCCGAGGCCTAAGCATATCTAGCATGGTCATGCATAATTATTACCTTGAACCAAGTGGATAAACGTCGTAATATGGCTTGACTCCAGATTTGGTCTATTCGAGAAACTGCGTCATTTATGTGGGCAACCACTGTTTTTATTAATATCGACTCTTGGAAATTGTCCCTGAAGTAACGCAGTAATTTCTACTTCGCTTGATCACCGCTGTCAATGTCGCTAATATCAAGCAAAAATAACCGATGTTGTCCATAAAGTAGTGAGGGCGAATTCTAGGTACAGTAATATTTTCCGATGTCCGGTTTCGCCGAGCTACAAGTGGCAAATTTTCAAGTCCAGTCAATGCTATACATACAATTTGCTGGGGAATTTAGTCAATCGTATACATTTTATATGTTGAAACTGAAAATAAGTAGGTCATGGAGCCTCCCCCCTCTCCCCAACCGTACTTCCAGCAATGAGGGTTGTGTTCAAGACCTAAGCATGTGTAGAGGGCATGATCTTGCATATTATATATTGAAGTAATTGGATAAGCGTAGCCCTGGCGTTACAGGGGCACAAAACGACCAATTTGTTGAAAAGTGTATTATTATACCCCAGTTAACAAAACTAAATGTCATTCAGGCATTTTCAGGTGTTTTTTAATATTACTGGGAAAAAAAAAATATCTGTTCCTTTTTGCCAGCAAGACACACAAGATATTTCCCAGCCAGCTAGATAAAATTGGTTGGTTTCCCAGCCAGGTGCAAATTGAGCACCCTGCACAACAACAACAAAGACAATTTCATATGTCGTAAGCCAAAATGGGCGTGCCAAAAGGCCTCAAATCAAGCCTTCAAGTGGGGGGGGGGGGGGGGGGGAGGAGACACAACTTTCTCACAACAATCCACATCTCGCCAGCTAGCAACACTCATACTGCTACCACACTTCAGTAATTAGCAACCGAAACCATCAGCAGAAACAAATTCAATAACCAATTCCGGGAAATAACTGATATTTTGCCAGCCAGCACCATACCTTGGGGGAACAGATAAAGTGAGTAACAGATTCGTTTTGTGCTCCTGGCGTTAGTCCAGAATTGATCTATTAGAGTTTGCGTCCTAAATGTGCATGGGTTTTAAGAGTACAGGTAGTGTGCCTTAGAACTGATTTGAAACTATTGTTGCAACTCGACAGCCAGGGGTCTGTTTTTTAGGCTAGTCACAGACTACCTTTCTGTGTTTGCGGTTCAACATTTGTGAACCACCACGATGTTTTCTTGATTTTTTTTGAAGTACTACCCTCTGTTTTATATATATATATATATATATATATATATAGATGTATAAACGATGTTGGTTCACCAACGATGAAGCCTTGGAGAAAAGGATCCAGTGGATACAGAACGCTTCTTCTTTAAATAATCATAAGTAGAATAAACAGAAGAAGATGCGAACTTTTCTCTTTGTGGTCTTTAATAAATGGACGTTTCGCCCGTTCGGGCTTCTTCAGCACTTACAAAATCGATACTTGGAATAAAATATACAAAAAGTGAAGGGGCCTTAAATAAGTTTAAAAACAATAGTTTACAAAGAAAACAAAGAAAATACAATAATTTACATAAAATTACATAAGAATTACGTAAAGATTGTATAAAAATACTAAAACCACCCGCTAAAACGTAAATAAAATACAATAAAATGAAATATAGCAGCAAAATGGTGTTAATTGTAACGAATCCTATTCCTGGAATTAAACTCGCACCTTTTGTTAAGTCCATGCGGTTTCATTGTGCATAATTGAGCACACCAAAAGGCCTCTCTTGTGAGGCAGTTCTAAGGCCTTTTGT
>OX419338.1:27377692-27392692 GCA_948470475.1 Galaxea fascicularis
ACTGCAATTCATAGTTATGTATGTTTCAGTTAGTATTTATTACAAAGAGTTAATGTTTATTGAGGAATTTACTACAGCTGTACAAGGAGTAAATATTATTTTTATGTTTAGGAAAAATTGTATACATGTATGTAATTCATGACATTTCTATTTATTCTGTGAACCTGCTTTGCTTGAAATCCACCACAGTGCCAAAAAGCAAGTAGCAGTAAATAAGTTTATTTCTGCGCTGAAAGTATAAGAATCTTTGTAAGAGACAGTATTATTAAAAAAGATGAAAGTGTTTATAATTGTTTATAGAATATTTATTTTATATACATACATCTTACAGAAATCCAGTAATGATTAGTGATTTTGGAAAAAGTAATACAAAACACAACATACAGATTTTCATAAAGTTATACTTAAATTGAGTGGCTATTTATACAATAGATATAAAAATTATTATAAATGCACTTTCCAGACTGATTGGTAGTGTAGCTTGTTCTTCATGTATTATTATACCATGTGCCAAGTATACATGTACATACTTGCATGGGTTCTAACTGTGTTTCAATTTTTTTCAATCGTTATGGCATGAATTTGGATTGTTTTGCTAATAAACCAGTTTCAGCCGTTTGATTTCATAAAGTTCTATTTCAATTGACAGACTATTTATGCAATAGATATATTACATTATTTTATTCTCTTTCCCGCAGAAAGATTTTATTTGGGTTTCAGATAGCTGTCATTAGATTATTTATGTTTCAATATATACCATGCATGATTGTGATAGTCCAAAATAATTATTGTAATTGTGATACTGTAATTTCAAGGTAATTTTTGGAGTGTCTCGTTAATAAACCACTATTAGCAGCACACTGCTGATGTCCGTGTCATATGCTAGCTGGAGTAATTTAAACTGCGATTCATAGTTATGTGGAATTATGCCTCTTGTTTTGTTTTAAGGCAAATGTTTCCTCTTTCAGAAGAGAGTTGAATAGACCAATTCTGATGTATCAAAACTTGGCCTAAACCAATAGACCTCAGCACAAGGCTCTGGGAATAAAGCCCACAAACTCTGTATAGTTATTCTCTGGATCGACTCCCCAGTAAAAGGCCACTTCAATCCCAAATTTGGAGTTAAATATAACCTCAAAAAGGAGTTATTTCGAACTCCTTTTTAGAGTTAAAGTAACTCCAATCAAGGAGTTAGATCATGAGGAGTTAAAATGACCCCCAAAAAGGAGTTATCCTGTACCTAAAATTTTAACTCCATTTTCAGAGTGAAAATAACTCCATAAAGAGTAAAACTAACTCCGTTTTACGAGTTAATCCAACTCCGGCCTCACAGTTATTTTAACCCCAATTTTGGAGTTGAATTAAGGAGTTAAAATAACCCCAAAAAAGGAGTTATCCTGTACCTAAAATTTTAACTCCAATTTTGGTGTTAAAATAACTCTCTAAAAATTACTGTGCACGTATACTACATAGTACATGCATGGGGAAAGCGCGACTGAAGACAGCCCATATAACACTTTATCCTATAACAGCTACAAGACGTTTGCTCCGCACGTGGTACAGATAGGTGACTTCGTTACCCGTCGCACGCATCCTGAGATTGCTCCTGAATATTCTTTGGATAACAACTATTTGTATGTTTATTGGTTTCGCTGCTTCTTTGAGACTGGAGAGGTTTGGAGGGAAAAATGAACACGTTCTCAAATCAACAATTTGACATAGAAACGTAGGAATTTTGCGCGAGAGGAACTGTACTTGTTACATATGCATGTCCTCACTTCTTTTCCTTATTACATGCCCCTCAGTGTGCATAATTATTATTCCAAATGCGAGACGCGTCATAATGAGTGTCCGCCACGTACATGCCAGTTTGATTAAAAATAAAGTTTTGAGCCCGTCCACAATTATTTACGTCGGTTAACTGGCTGGGCTATTTCACATTCAGCGTTAAATAATTGATCCCCAGTGTATCTGACAGCTTTCAGATGCAATTATGATTCTGATTCTGATTAATAGCTTCTTTCTCTTTAACTGGTTTAAAAAATATTCAAATTTTATGTTCCTTTTAGCACCGAAGAAACACTGCGGTACTCGTTTAATGTCTGAGGCATCAGTGATGTATCAAAGGTCATACAAGATAAGGAAGGGGAAACTACCGGAAGCGTCCTTATGAGGTCCTGTCCTCCAGCTGGGGGTTCTCCCTGAACGTATGGCCCACTTAAACGTCGCTTTTCCTGTTTTGTCATTTTCCCAGCCACAAAAAGTGGAGTCTTCGAAATCACAGTCTAATACATGAAGTAAAAGGATAGAGAGAGAAAAAAAATAAATAAAAGACGACAACACTTGTACACTCTCTCCTGGCGTACTCAGTTGCAAAGTTCACTTCTAAATGGGTTCATATAATGAGTGTGAGGCCGAAAGGGTTGGGGGAGAAATTGTGTGACTGATACATGCTGGTAGGTTAACCAGGCAGAGGGTGAGGGAAATGCACCATTTTGCTAATGATCAGTTCCAAGTGAGTTGTGGTTAGATCCAGTCCTTTGTGGGGGCAAACGGCCATTTTAGGGCGTGATTTCAAATTCTAAATTTGACCGTTTACCCCCACAAAGGACTAGATCCACCCACAATTCACGTGGAACTGAGCGTTAGCAAAATGGTGTATTCAAAGCGAGCTTCCGGCGATAATAAACTAAAATATACGAGAACGTTATCCCTGGTAAACGGGCGCACAAAATGGAGTTGCTTGAATGTTAACGCTATTTTGCTTGAATTTCTTTTTACCCCTGAATCTAATACGACTAAGTAGTTGAAAAATTTAGGTGCTTTGAAAATATTTCGTCAGCGTTCAGCATTCGAAAGCTTCCACAAACATCATGTTTGCGTCGTCTC
Source organism: Galaxea fascicularis (assembly GCA_948470475.1). Taxonomy (NCBI): domain Eukaryota; kingdom Metazoa; phylum Cnidaria; class Anthozoa; order Scleractinia; family Euphylliidae; genus Galaxea; species Galaxea fascicularis. Next base: position 27,380,582 of record OX419338.1, read on the forward strand.
ACTTGTCACCGAAGCAGTGATCACATGAAACTCTGTTTTATTCCTATAACATAGAAAAGCAACCTCTCTTTGTTTCTATTATGGCTGTAATGACGTAATGACTAACGCTGCAGTTGTTAGATCACGTATAGGTCATAATAAACTTTTTCAGTGGCATGTGGAAAGAATACTCGCTGCCGCTAGAGGGGATACAAGCATTATTTCGCATTATACAAGCATTATTTCGCAGCATACAGATAAGTTATAGCGGAGGCGCGCGCCCGCGGAGCACCATTGCTAAGAAAATATGGTAACCCATCCATCCGAGAAATTTTGGTTATGACGTCATCGTACGACCGACCGACCGACCGTCCGACCGTACGTACGTCTACCCCATCATGTAAGTCAAAGTCAAATGTGATACTCCAGTTAACCCTTTCGTGTGCAAGCTCGCATATAAGCGCGCTTCCATATAAATTGTTTTTGGAAAGATCATTTGCCCATACACGCAGTTCTCAACCCACGTTTCTTAACAGCTGCAGCATTGGAAATGCCAGCAATATGTTGTCCCTCGCAGCAATTCTTAGCAAAGCAATGATTTTGTGTTAAATGACGGCTACTATGTCAGCTCTGTGTTTGGAGTGATTATTAACTGACCTAAACTGTCCGCATTCTTAGGTTAGTATTCCTGTTTTGTCTTTTATACGGAAACTTATGGACTTATGTCAAGAACACTCAGACTAGCGATTTGCCTAGGTTACTCACGAGTTATGTTTGTTACTTGTCTTATTTTTCCAATTTCTACGAGCAACGCCGAAGAAAGATTCGTATGGTTTTTTGTTTTCTTACGTTTTGTTGTTTTCACGCTTTTACCTCAAATTGGTTTGGACTAAAGAATTCTCGTGTTTTTTTCCAAACGTTTTCTATCCAATATTTCATTTTGGATCCTAAAACTCTTCGTTTTCCCTGCTGTTGCTCATTTTTGGGCTCGAAATTGGTTGAAGAAAAGCCAAGCGAAGTTCGGACGGTTTGACTCCTCGGTTCCGCTTTGTTAGGAACAAGAGCCTGATTGACATTTGGAAAACTCTCGCTAAGAGCGACAACTCCTTGCCAAACGTAAACGCGATTTTTAACAGCTGCAGCATCGGCAATGCCAGCAATATGTTGTCCCTCACAGCAATTCTCGTTGTTAGTTAAAAAATCGCAGACTTAAAAGGCTAATTGCAGTAAACACTTCGTCTTTAATTCAATGTTTATTGACAAATGTTTTTCTGAAACGATTTGTTTGTCTGTTGTCATTGCCAATCAGATGTTATTGTCAAAGAATGGAGTCCACAAACAAGTGTAAGTTTCTTCGAAAATCACCTTTTATTGCTACGAGTTCAAGCGAGCAAAAAGATTACAAAACGCGCGGGAAGGGCATGCCCATATATGGCTTGTCACGCTAGACATACTGTGACAGTTATCATAAACAGTGATGTAAAAATTAATACCACCCACGACTTGTAGTCAACGTTTGTAGTTTGCAATATTTGTAGTTGATCAAAGTCAAGAATAAAACGATTCTCAACCATTTGCAGTTGATCACCTGAGTTGATTCATGGCTTATCGTGCGCAGTCACTTTTCATAACGAAAAGTGAAAGTCATTTTCGCTTAATGTTTTTCGGTGCTATTGTACAAAGGACACAGACGGAAGTTTTCTATCGTCTTTACTCTTATAGATCACAAAAATGACGCGATAAAATAGTCAAAACAAGGCGAACAAAGTACTTTTCTTCTTTTTTGGGTGGTGTCGAAGAGTATCCACTTTGGGGTTTTACCATATTGTTTTGTTGCGGAATATTTCGGTTTGTTGAGGTTAAAATGTCAACGATACATGTTAGAAAATTTGTGACTCAGCCAAAGCACATAACCGGTGGTGATGTTGGATTTAAAAGTGAAAAATCTGTAGTTCTGTAGAGATTTACACCATTTGTATTGAAATGTAATCGGATGTAATTAAACTGTGATGAAGCAAAATCGTTTATGCTCACATAGTCATGTAGTCCCTTGATCCAACGTGGCAAAGGCCGATGATAAATCGAAAATGTACGTTAGCACATGTTTGAATGGTGGCTGTGGCTCTGCAGCAAAACAGTTAAAACTATGGCTGTGTCTAAATGGCCGGCAGCCGGTCAAGGTTGTAAAAACACTAAATGGCCGGCAGTCCTATATTTCAGGGGCACCCAGCGAGAAACTTCGATGAAATATCTGTTCGGGAGAGTCTACCCGTTCTAAGACTTTCGTATAATGCATTGCCAAAAGCTACTGATTTCTTAACTAAAACATCACCTAAAATATTCGCAACCAGGGAAATCTAGGGGAAAATAGTCCCTTAGATTTTCGGAAGGGATATTTTTGCAATTTTTGACTCTTGAAAAGGTCGCCTAGCATTTTCGGGCAAGCAAATAGTTCACACAGAAGTTCTTCGAAGGTGACATTCAGCTAGCAATTTCTGAAATGAAGATTTCATTCCCTAAAATTTTCGGGCACTTCAATTTTCAGCTAAGAAATCGGAACAGATCAAATTTTTCTAGCTGATTAAAACAACTCTTTAAACAGTCTTTAAACATTACAAGGAGCCTAGAAATATCCCTGAAAGGGTTTTTTGATTAATTTGCTCGTTGGGTGCCCCTGATATTTCCTTGACAAATTCAGAAAAACTGAGGAATTTATGATATTTTCAACAAAAGACTACATTTACAGACTTAACTATCGAAGTAACCGTTAAGAAAGCGATGCAGTTTTATTAACATAAACTATCAAAGTATAAATCGTCTAAATGACCGGCAGCCGGTCAAAATCTTCAAGCCTAATAACAAACGTCCATATTCCTTGACTCCTAGCCCTAATCCCTAACCTAAAACACACTAAATCTCCCCGAAGTACCAAGTCTAAGGAAAACAAAGCGCTTGAAAGGGAGCCCGAATCGGACTGCCGGCCATTTAGTGTTTTTACAACCTTGACCGGCTGCCGGCCATTTAGACACTTTGAAAAACTATAATCACAATATAGAAGTCCTTACTAGAGCCGGCTCGAGTCTTGGCATTAATTTTATTTTATTGGTAAATGCCATAGAATAAGGAAAGAACTGTGGAGCTCCGCTTTTAGGCTTGCCTAAATATATATATTATTTTTTGAAAAAACAACTGAAAATGGGCCGCCGAGATGACATACAATCACTGTCAAATTTAGTATTTTTACAATTGTGCTAATGGCCCCTGCAAGAATCTGTCCTGAATGGCCGACTAAAATATTAAGCTAAGAAGTTATTACGTAAAAAAGGCCACGTGACCTTCTATTTATCCATATATAGTCTTATATAATTGAGGAGTTCATCCATTCAGGACAGAAATAGTTGCCTTAGAAAGTGGTTAAAAATTTCGTATGGTTAGTTTTTCGTGATACCTCCCTATCCTTGGCCCATTTTAGAATTCATCTTAAGCAGGCTTGTGACGTCACAAGTCACGTGAACACCATAAAGACACCTTAAGAAATTTAAGGATACCAAATCTTGTTTGGGGTAAGTTTCTGGCTCCCCCTGGGATAAAAACAACGTTGCTTTAGATCAAAAACGTTTTTTTCTTTCTGGTGGTCTGTACTGGATATGAACCATGCCTTAACATGCTTGAGTCCAGTGTGTAGTTGGCATGGCGGTAAGCAAATCCCGTGTTGTGAAGTAAAGTGTAACGTATTGCGTCGTTCCGTAAATATTCAACCATAGGAGAAGATAAACTGAACCAACATTTATTCGAACAATTCAGCGTAGCTCGAGAATACAAACTACCGCCAAAAGCCCGCGTTACATCAAAGCGAGGTTAATTACGTCATACACCACATAAAGCCTGTAAGCGAACTGCGTTAGCTTGCACATCATGTTAAGTATAAATTAGTGAAGGCAGGGTTACTTAATCTCTCTGCAATGGTCGGAGGTGAGGCGTAAGTCCCGCTGATGAGATTTATTAACTGCTTAAAACGATTAAACAGCACGATACCAAATTCATGATTTAGATGCACACAGACAGCACGTAACGTACGCAGCTAGCAAGGCGTGATTACATTTGCAGAATTTCTGTTGATACGTGTTTAATGACAAGGGCACAAAACTAATCTTTTCCTCACTTTATCTGTTCCCCCTAGGTATTGTGCTGGCTGGCAAAATATGAGTTACTTTCCGGAGTTGGTTATGAAATTTCTTTCTGCTGATGTTTTCGGTTGGTAATTACTGAAGTGTGGTAGCAGTGTGAGTGTTGCTGGCTGGCGAAATGTGGATGGTTGTGAGAAATGTTTCTCAACTCCCCCCCCCTCCCCCACTGAAGGCTTGATTTGAGGCCATTTGCCACGTCCATTTTGGCTTATGACATAAGAAATTGTCTTTTTTGTTGTTGGGCAGGTTGCTCAAATAGGCCATTTTCGTATTCTCGGTATTGAACTTGATCTAGCATGAAGTGGAGGCTCTTTCGGGGGAATACATTTACATATGAAAAGATTCCCCCCTCAAGAGCCTCCACTTCATGCTAGCTAGATCCAGTTCAATACCGAGAATACGAAAATGGCCTATTGCACCTGGCTGGGAAACCAACCAATTTTATCTAGCTGGCTGGGAAATATCTTGTGTGTCTTGCTGGCAAAAAGGAACAGATATTTTTTTTTCCCAGCAATATTAAAAAAGACCTGAAAATGCCTGAATAACATTTAGTTCTATTAACTGGGGTATAATAATACATTTTTCAACAAATTGGTCGTTTTGTGCCCCTGTAATGAGTTAGTGCTTTTGATTGATATTTAATGTGTTTAATGTGTTCAACATTCTGCTATTGACCGCTTACTTCAATTCTTCTAGAAGGAAAGCTATCCACAATGGAACCGATTCAATCGGAGGAACGGTATTTTACTCTGTACTTGGTAGTGTTACCATACAGGGTATCTATGTCGTTAAAAAACCCTTGTCTTTCCAGAGTAAAAGGTCAACTTCAGAAATTTACTAAATGCGTTTGTTATATTGCATTGACTGCTGTTATTCACAGGACTAGTTCTATCTTCCTATGTAAAATTAATTAGGAGCTAAACAGCTTTCCCTTTATCAGAGTCAACATCTGTTGGACACAGTAGTATCTCATGGACCCTCATGTAAAATATTTAACTTGATTACACTGTAGTTACCAGCAATTTAAAAATAGGTATCAGTAAGATTATATCAACTGTCCATGAATGTTCGCATTACTGAACAGCCTGCACCAATTATCTAGTTTACATGTTTCAGAAAGCCAAACCATCACTCGGTTCACTTGCATTTCTTATGAATCTTATAAACGATCATATAATTCATATTTTTTCTTTGCTCGAGATGTTTCCCCTGTTTTCAACAACAGATGTTTCTTTTTTTTTCTGTGAATTCAACACTATAGCTGTCAAAGAACTCTTTTCACCAGGGCCCTTGTAGAGGCTGTGCCTCGAATGCAATGTACCACTGTTGCTCGGCTTTAAAAAGGCGATGCATTTGTTTTAAACTTCGAGCGAAATTTAAATGACCATTGTACACGATTGCTTCCTTTAAATCGTTATTACCTTCCATTCATGCAGGAATCCAAGACATCAACTTCTGTTGATTCAGTCCGGTTAAATGTCGTGACCTGTTCTTTACAAACATATCTTTTTCAGCCGGCACAGCGGAGGGGGCTACTGAAACACAAGTAGTCTGCACGCAATCTAGTACAGACGGTTACACGACCTTTATTATGGTTTCTTTACATCACCAACAATTTGGCATTGGGCTTGGTGAAATACAGTACCCACACAGAACAACTTGTGTTTAAACCAGTGTCAATAATACGCATTTCATGGTTGGGAATGGAAATTTCTCGACGGTTCAGTCTTTGAAAAGAAAAATACCGTTGAAAGCGCGACTGTCATTTCCATAAAAAGCTCCCAGATCAAACAGGGTGTCGAATTCTAAAGAAGAAGTCGACTTTTCGGCCTCATTTTCTCTGTTCGCACTTTTTTTTTAATTTGCACGCAATATTAGACCAGTCTGCTGTCTGGGAAGGGGACCAGTTTCTCTCTGAAACTGCAGGTAGCTTGGGTAAGCTCTTTTTCCCCTTCCCCTACCTTTTTAGTCTCCTTCGCAGCCGTTTTTAGGCTCGTCACGCAACGCTCCTTCCCACTAACGGCTGCTTTCTTTCGAACTACATTCCTTTCCCTTTGTTTGTCGGTACAGGCGATTGACCAATCATATCACAATTATTGTTTGAAATTGAACCAATCATATTGCAGCAAGAACTTTATTGACGTCATCGATTGACTTTTGCGAGATCATGAAAATCACGACTCCCGGTTTGCGTGTTTGCCGCTTCTATCTCGATTCTGTTGACCGATTTAGCTTTTGTGCTTGTTTGAAGTGGGGCAACACGGTGGTTTAGAGGATAACATGATGATGATTGTGATTGAAACAGCCATGTGCTTAAATGTCGCATGTTATGTATTTTGATATAAGACACGCGCTGTGATTGGCTGTTTCCCAATAGCGCGAACAGTTTCTGGATATGAGAACCAAATTCTGATTGAATTGGTCACATAAGGGAGAGGAATGTGGTTCGAAATGAAGCAGCCGTTAGTGGGGAGGAGCGTTGGGTGACGAGCCTAAAAACGGCTGCGAAGGAGACTACAACCTTTTCAGAAATTAAGAAAAACTTTGCTCCCATGAATAACTCAACATTCTTTCAGATCATGTGGAAAAAGACAAAACTTCATTAGAATTGAAGATCTGGCTTTTATCGTCTATATATGTTTTAATTCCATGGATAAACGTCCAACAGTACTGGGAACGAAGTAGTCTGAAATGTCAGCCCTCTCCTCCCCCTCACCCCAGGCGAACTTTTCATACATGTATGTACAGATTTTTATTTATTAATTTTTTTTTCTGAGCCTTCCCACAACTGCTTCTTCCTCACAAATGAAATGAACTTAAAAACTTTTGTTTCTCAATGATGGAACGAGCCATAGAAATATTTAGTGTATTTATTCAACATTTAAAATAGCCCAGAACTTTCAGTTGCATGCTTCTCATCGATCGATTTTTATCAATTTCTTTTTCTTACAACATGCATACAGCTCGTTTCCATACATAATAGATTGGCTGCCTCAAAAAACTGAATCGGTATTGATCTGTGTTGAAAAAATACTGAAACAAACAGAAAAAAAAAAGTAATAACAGCTCCCGAAACGTTTTGCCAGAAATCGTACACGTAAAACTATCTTTTTATTTAAGAGGCAAAATCACCACTTAACTGCTATCAAAGACCCTGTACCATCCGAGGCTTTTTTTCATACCTATGACATGCAAATTTCTTTTTCACGTCAAAAAGGATAACGATCGGGGAAAGAACTGCTATATAGCGTACGCTAGGATGCTTTAGACTGAGCTGGAAAGAAAGCGAGAGAAGTGTGCGTTTTTATGGTATTAATGGTTTGCGTAGGGCTTTGTCGCTAAAATGTCAAGGAATATCGTACAGGGGTTTCCTTCCTTGCCGCCAGCATATACGTTCGATTCCCCTATGGTCTTCCTCTCATTTTTATTGCGTCAGAGAATTGAAGAGAATTTAATTTATCATACTTGTGAGATCAAATACAACGCCTAGCATGTATCAAAGCTTCCGCAAATGTCCTACCCGGAGGAAAACCTCTTATTAGGACAAAGTCAGACGATGTTAGGGTGATTTTATATTCCCTTGAAACCCGGCTCGTGTTTGGTTAACCGACACTATAGATCGTTTTTACGCGACGTTATGGCGGCGGCCATGTTGGTGTACGAGGCTAACCCTCTGGGAATTGAACTCTATTTCTATGCAAATACTTTCTTTTGTCTAGTTGAACCTATATGGCCGCTGGTCACGTGACTGAAAACGATCTATATGAAAATATATGTTTGCTTGCTTGGTGTTGTTGTTGTTGTTGTTATCGTTTTTTAGAATTTTAGGCAAAATTACTGTCTTACTCTGGGAAAACAATAAATTGTTTTGCATTTTACCCTATTGGAATAATACTTTCATCAATTGCTTTCGGGGAAACAACGAGAAAGCAAAATAAGAGTGAAATTCAAGCAGCTACTCCGAGTTTGTTTAAACCATCACTGTTTAGTTTTGTTCAGTGACATGCAGTTAAATTATGCAAGTTGCTGCGCATATCTAACGGACGTTCGATTGTCAGTAAGCGAGCTGCCTAAGTGATGACCGATCAGCTCCGTAAAGAAGTGAAACAAATTTAAAGGGGAAGTATCGACCAGTATCTCAAAACTAGGCTGGCCGCACAGGACCAAGATGGTCGTTCATGACACTGTTTATTACCAGTTAACTCAATAAAAGCAATGACGATGAATTATCATCTTCGTCGCGTAGAATACCCGGTCACATCCGGGACTATCGTGGGCTAGAGCCATGTTTGAGCTACATCAGTGGTCTTAAAAACATGGCGGAATTGCAGGGTTTTAACGATTTCTAAATGGGTACCACCGGAACCGAAATGACAAGAAACATTATATTTAAGATCTTATCTTAGATTTAAACCAAGTTATCAGATCGCTGTTTTTTTTTTCGCTAAAAATCAAGCTACCCGCCACTTTTGTATCAGAGAAACCCGTTCGAAGACTTTCACAAAGACTTTAGCGAAGAATACGAAGGGTACCAGTGGAAATGTAGTCGTCTATCGTATGCCAACAAAACCATCACAACCTTTCACACCAAGGGATATCATACAATGTGTCTTTTTTTTTTCCTTCCTTTGAATTTAGGCTGAACCCTTTAGGGGAGGTACGCACGAAGAAAATTTCGAGAAAACGTCTTGTAAATTGTAAACAACATTTTACCGATCGAGCAGCCATATTTTTAGTTTTCATAGAGGGCTATGTAAGACTTAATGTATTGTCTCTAGCTTCATGTATTTTTCACACAATAATGCATCTACATCGACATCTACATGATGACTGTCATGCGTGTGGCCTCATACAACATAAGCCTTTTTGGGATATCATGCCAAGCCGGCCACTTGCTGAATAGAACAGGTCAGCACCAGGGGTGATCACAGCCAGGGCCCGTTACGTCCCTAGTGCTTCTTTAACGTCCCACAGAATTAATTGTCAAGAGTTGTGAGACAGGACCTCCGGTTTATCGTCCTTATCCGAGAAGACTAGAAAGTCTAACCATTTGCAGATGTCATTGCAAAGGAAGCACTTTCTCCTCAGCTATTTAAAGACCCTGAGTGTTGGTCCGGCCGAGGGTTGAACCCACGACCTTCCGCACGGTAGTCCGATGCTCACCAACTGAGCCGTAAAAAACGTTAAAACACTGACCCCCACCCAGACGGGAACTGTTTAGTTGACCGCACCTGACTGGGGATACGCGACGAGTTAGTGGAGGAGGATGCTGTATGGTGCCGATCTAAACGATGCATTCGTTCTTTTAAGTTTCATTTAACGTTTGAATAAAGGTACTACTCAGAAAGTACCTGTAACATTGCAAACAAAAATGTACGCAAAGGTAAACAACTTTACAGCTTACGTCGAACTAATCTTCTTCACTTTGAAGTAGTATATTTACATAGAACATGTTTGCTAGATGAGACGAAGTGGGCCTCTTTGGTTCCATTCACCCGGATTTTACTACTAAGCCAGTTCGAAGTTTTAAAGCCACAAATTAACTTTAACCACATATAACACACTCAGACGTTGTTGCGAAGTAGTGCAAGGAACACTTGACCTTATAAAATCTAAGTGTCTTCCAATGTTAGCTGCGTAGATTGTATTTGAACTAAATATTTTCTAGCAAAGCATCTGGGCACTTTGCACCCTGCCCTAAGATATGTTTCTAGTTTCGTTGGATACAAATTTTCTCAGTGTTTTGTAAACATCTAGATCACGACCCGGAAGCTCTATAAATCTGTATCTTCGACCACATGAACTATAAAACTATTGCCATTAACGGTGTATTCCTTGACAGATTTCACCTCTTGTATTTGTAGTATCTGCAGTAAAACGTTTGCCATTTGCCGCTTGTGTGAGCGCTGCTTATGTTCGTAGTAAAGCTGCTCCAGCTGGCTCAACCTTGAACTGTGTAGTAATTTGTGAAACTCGTCTTCTTTATTGTGCGGCTTACAAGCAGCGGCGATAGTCACGAGCCTTGAAAATCCAAAACAACCCAAATTTCCGCTGTGATTCCTTTCTTTTGGTTCTTGCTGTAGGCAACTCTTTCCCCCATCAATATTATGTTTGAACTCCATTCGGCAAAGGCTGAATCCAATTCACCCACCGGAGATTTACTCAGTTACCAACCAGCCCAAAATTTTCACCGTTGGAATGAACGCTGTAATCCGTCTAACAGACGTTCTGGATGCCTTATGCTTTTAAAAGTATTAAGTGAAGAGTCTTGGCTTCAGATTTCCTGCTCTAGATGGATCCTGATAACCGAAATAACCCGGTTTATATAACTGACCGAGACTGACTCGGAAAACCGATACTTAATCCTGTGTATGTTTGACGTAGTTCTCAATCTGTAAACGTCAACAGCAATCATTAAGATGGCTGTTGCTACGGCAATGGAAGAGACAAACGAACTTTTAGTGCGTCGTTTTGTAAAGGAAAGGGCAAGGTTTCAGAATAAGCGTATTAACGGGTTAAGCCAATACTGAGTGATGACAACCTCACAGCTCTTGCCAGTCATCACATGGAACTGAGCGTTCGTTTTGTCGTAAAAAAAGGTCGAAATACACAGGATGAAGATGTTCACAGTCGTATCAAATGTAAATCGCAAATGTGAAATTTACAAACAAATAACCACAACATGCGACAAACTCAATGCAAATGGACACTCTTTATCTTGAGAATTTCTAAAATGAATCATGAATTAGTTTTCCCTTTTCTTGGTATATAGCAAATGGACAAACAAAACGTCTGATGTTCAACAGGTGGGCAGTATGACTGATTAAAATTGCAACAGGCTGCACGATGCAGATCACGTTGTTGTTGAAGTACTGAACTGGCTGTTTTTGAACATCTGTCCGCGAAGACGATCGGTTCCGAAGAGCCAGCAGTACTGGGAGAGCAGATCTTTTGGAAAACTGACGCATTTAGACAAACAGAAACATGCCTATTTTAAAAGCCACGTAAAAGGCAAGGGAAGTAAAGTTTAAACCCGATTCCGCACAAATAAGCAAATTACTTTAGTTATTTTATGCGCTTTAACACATCTAGAATGAAATGCAGGGAAAGCGTGGTGCTCTTCGGTATAGGAGATAACAAACTAGAGTACTGAGATGCCCTATTGGCCTTCATTCGGGCTTCCAAGTGGCAAATCAGTTTCGGAAATGGCAATTTGCTGGTTCACTGCCAGTACTCACAAGTTCATTTATGTTATATTAAATAACAAACATTCCTTTCAGTTCATAAACCTCACACTTGTAGAGAGGTGAAGTTTCTAAAAGCCACGTCCGCCATGTTGAACCGCGACTGACACTAAATAAATAAAAAAAAAAGGAATTATCAAACATATTAAGATTTTACTGTCAGTAGTTAAGTTGGTTATTAGAACAGCTAAAGACCTATTTTTGAATAAATTTTCAATTTGGTAGGGTTCTTCGTCTTGTCATAAAGCAAGGTTGAATTTCTAGGCTTGTGCATGACATGATATCAAACTGGCGGCCGAGAATGCTGTAACGTAGATTAAAAAAAGGTGACTTATCTGCCGAGATTTCGCATTCTGATGAGACCTTGAATGAGAATAAGTACTCATATAGATGTTTTTAAGCCCTCAGAAGACGACTACAAACTTTTTACAGCAAAACGCGATGGCATCATATGACGATCATTGTTCATTTTATTTCATATATATCCGCAGTTGACATATGATTTCTTTCATATGCATCATTCACTTATATGTCGTTTTGTTAGCTTCCGCCCGCCATATTTGTGCCCTCAGAGGGACACAAACATGGCGTCTCCATACCTTATAAATTTGAGTAAAACATGTCTTCGAATATCTCCCGTATAAAACAACCGCGCTCAGACTTGAATCTTTGCGAGACTGTTTGAATATTCACCTTTGATT
>OX419338.1:27397692-27435192 GCA_948470475.1 Galaxea fascicularis
TTCAACGTACCAGTTACAAAAACGCAAAATTAAGCTACCTCTGCCAATGAAGGTTGCGTCCGAGACCCAGCCATGCTGCCACAAACTCAGCTGCAATGGAAATTCCGCTGGTTAGCGGCCCGAAGAGAGAGCGAAACCTACGTGAAAGAGTAGTATAAGGCCTCTTCGGCCTCCATCTTTTTCTGACAACGTGTTACTTCATTTTTCCAGCAGCATCTGGGAGAATCCTTCAAGTTGTCACGTTACAAGTTAAGTATATGCACTAACGAATACGTAAGGAAATCAGTTGTCTTTCTTTTGTGGTGCGACTTAGAATATTTCCTGAGGTTTTTATGATAGCAAAAGAGCAGAGAGTAAATGTTTTGCTCTTAGGACATTCTTTTGTTAGAAGGATGCGGGAATTTATAACTAGAAGTTCGGACGACCGGTTTTTAGATACTTTAAACTTACACGAGGCATGTAATATATCCTGGCAGGGAACAGGAGGTCGAACAGTCGCCAGCCGTTCAGCGTTTCGACATGGGGGTAATCACTGCGTTTAGGCCCGCCATTCTTGTGCTCCAATTGGGATCTAATGACATCTGTGACCCGCGGCACAGCCCTCTTTCGGTAGCACGCAATATTATGACACTTGTGAAAAACGCCTTTGAGGAGATGGACGTTCAGTTTATCATCGTGTGCCAAGTTCTACACAGGAAGAAACTCCCTTATTCCTTCAATTTCTATAACGACAATGTTAAGAAATTAAATAGATACCTCAAGAATGCTTTACAGGAAGTCGCATATGCCACATTATGGCGACATCGAGGGTTATCAAATCCATCTCTCAATATTTTCCACGACGATGGGATACATCTTAACTACGTTGGACACAAAGCCCTGTACAAAAGCTATCGTGGTGCCATATTGTATGCCATTAAGCAGCTGCATCATTAACATTGGTAGACATTGTTATTTTCTAAGATGCAAGGTATATATTAGTATGGTTTTTGTTGTTTGTTTGTATCTCTTACATTGGCTGGCTATCATATTATTTACACATTAAATATTATTTTAGAAAGGCTGGCAAGAATATTATTTGCCTTTGCTGCTGCAATATACAAAAATTACTTTTATGGCTAGTATGGTATTTGCGGCCATTCACTTGTGTTTGAGCCAATCATATGTTTATGTTTAAGTCTGGTTGTTTGCCACAGAACTGCAATAGTTGTACTAGGGCAGCTTGGGATCACCCCTTTTTATACCAGCATATGGCTTTTGTTTACACCTTGGCAGCCCCTTTATTTAAGTCCACTGGCAACACAACTAGCAACAGTCCTGAGGTCAAGCAATGACCAAGCTGACTCTCGACAGCATGCTCAACCGACCTAAACGTGTATTTGTTTTTAACACAGTAATGCCCCCAGGAAATAAACGTAAGCGTACAGGTAACACCTCAAACGAAGCCAACCAGACACAGTTGTCGCCAGCACGAGCAATTTGGGAGGCAGTGGCAAGCCAAATTAGCCAAACACCCAATGGTGATCCAACAGCCAACAGTCGGGAACAATAGTCTCAGATCCAGTTCATTCCGGATAGTGCAGCAACAGTGGTTCAACAGCCAATTGACACAGCTTTGAGAAGTTCTGCTGGAGTTACCACACCGGCTCAAGGTTTTCCATTACTTCAGCCACAGCAAACACCACAACAACGGGAGGTAACACACAACCTAGCAGTGCTTCAACACAGATCACAGACAGCCTGACAACAGGACCACCTAGCAGTATCATAAGTCCACTGGTTGGAGGATCTCAGGACCACCTGCAAAGCAGTAAGAACCCATTTGTGTCAACCTCTGTTCCCCTGGGGTCAATGGTATCTGCCAAAAGAAGGAATAAGATATGGGCGAATATGTTAATTTTGAATTACTACTACATACTCAGGTCACTGAGGATTGTTAGAGCATAAAAATGCTTCATAACAAGGAGGCAGGCCACCCTGCCTTAACCATTGCACCCAATCAGAAAATGCAAACTATTACTAATATTGAGAGCTGGACAAACGCGTTTCACATTTTTACTGCTATCTACATGGAGAAATGGCCTCAGGATGGGCCAGCCCTTATGAAGTATGGGGATGTAGTGAGAGATTTGTCCAACTGGAAGTTTTATGATGAGAACTTTAGAGTACTTCGTGAAAAACAAACAATTCCATGGGATAATATACACTCAGAGCTTTGGTTAAGAGCTAATCAGCGTAGGACAAGCAGTAATGAAAGTAGAAGCACTTTTCGTCCAGCTGCAACGCAATCTAGTCCAAGCCATCCCAGGGGATACTGCTTTCGATACCACGGAGGCAAACATTGTGCAGGCTGTACATTTAAACACCAATGCTACAAATGCTATTCCAACCATCCAACCTTCCGCTGACCCCAGAGCGGCCGGTCTAAGGACAGAGACAGTCCCAACAACACCCCAGTTAAGGCCAATTCAAAATTCAGCACCAAAACTACCAACACCAATTAATATTGAGAAACTTGCATATCACTTATCAGGACATCCTAAGGATTTATATAACTACATTATTACTGGTTTTTCCGGGGGGTTTAGAACAAATTTCCATGGATCAGTTGGGAGTAGTTTCTCTAACAACCTTTTTTCTGCATCTGAACTTCCTCTGGTCATTGAACATAAACTGGCAAAAGAAATAGACATGGGGCGCATTAAAGGCCCCTTTGACTCTCCCCCATTGGACAATTTTTGGGTATCGCCCATAGGGGTTGTTCCCAAAAAGGCTGCAAATGAATTTACACCTTTCCTTCCCTTTTGGAAAATCTATTAATGATCACATGCCTGAAGAATTTAGTTCCGTGCCTCCGTGGATGACGCCATAAGGATAATAAAATCCCTAGGGAGAGGCTGCGGGATGGCTAAGTGTGATGTGCGTAGTGCTTTTAGAATTATACCGTTACACCCTGATGAATACCACTTGTTTGGAATACACTGGAATGGCAAATATTACTATGATTTATCTCTTCCTATGGGATGTGCAAGTTCAAGTAAAATTTTCGAGTCCTTCAGTACGGCCTTGGAATGGATAGGACGGCAGAAACTGGGCAATTCTCACATCATACACATATTAGATGTCAGGCAGCATTAAATCAATTTCTTGCTTTATGCACTGATATTGGAGTCCCAATGGCAGAGGAAGAAACTGAAGGGCCTGCACATATTTTGACTTTTGCTGGTATTGAGCTCGGCTGTCATATGAGTGAGGCTAGACGTCCTCAGGAAAAAATTGAGAGGTGTAATCTGGCCATACACACTACGCTTGCTCTTAAGAAGATAACACTAAAAGAGTTACAGTCATTAATTGGTCGGTTGAATTTTGCCTGTAAAGTCGTCATTCCTGGTCGAGTATTCCAGCGTAGGCTAATTAACCTCACTATCGGAGTCAAACTCCCTCATCACCTTATAAGACTAAATCAAAGTAGTCGCCGGAAAAATCTCAAAATATGGCAGCAGTTTTTCCATGGCTTTAATGGAAAGTCAGTTTTCTTTGATGAGGCTTGGTGCTCTTCAGACACCCTTCAGTTTTTTACCGATGCTGCAAAATCAGTGGGTTTGGCATAATCTTTGCAACAAAGTGGGCCTTTGGGCTGTGGCCTGATTCCTGGAAACAAAAGGACATTTCCTTCCTGGAAATGTTTCCTATTGTGTTGGGTGTTCTCATGTGGAGTGCTGAGTTACTTAACGAAAAAGTTATTTTTCTGACTGATAATCAAAGTGTAGTTTTTGTCATCAACTCCCAGACCACTAAGGATAGAGATTTGCTTTGCCTTACTCGAACGTTGGTGCTTACATGTTTGGAGTACAATATTTTGTTTCTTGCAAAACATATCAGTGGCAAGAAGAATGATTTGGCTGACAGTCTCTCTCACTTACAGATGAAGGAATTTCAAGCACTTGCCCATGGTATGGAAGAATCCCCCACAGACATACCACGTCATCTCCAACCACTCAATTGGGACCTGTCCTGACTACACTGTTGGTGAATTCCCTTTCCCCATCATCATTATACACCTATCAAAGACCTTGGAAAATTTTCAGTCTATTTCTAAGTGAAGAAATGAGTATCCCATGCCCCCCTTCCCCCCCCCCCCCCCCACACACACACACACTTGCCAATTTCCACTGAACACATAGCCCTGTTTATCGCTTACCTGGCAAAGAATGGTTATGCAGCTTCAACCGTAATGACCTATATATCAGCAATAGGCTTTGCACACCGTATGGCTGCATTGCCAGATCGTACTAAAGTACACCTGGTACAGTTGGCACTGCGTGGTTATTCCAAACTCCATAAACATGCAGACATTAGGCTACCTATCACCCTACCCATGCTTGAACAAATCGTGTCAGCCATAGACCACACAATGGAATCTGATTATCAAAGAAAAATGATGAAGGCCATGTACACAGCAGCATTTTTTGCTGCGTTGGGTGAAATTGGTGAATTGGTGAAATTAGAAAACGGACAGCACAGCTGTCCAGGAATGTGATAAACCAGAATCAGGTCTCCTTTATTAGAGATGCGCAAGGCGTGTATACATCATATAAAATAACTATACAATTTAATATATAATATATATAGATTTGCACTTCAAAACCCATCTGTCCTGTCTTAGCCTTAATTCAGTTTTTGCAGGTCCGAGGCCACCAAACAGGGCCTCTTTTCTATTGGCCGGATGGCAACCCAGTTTCAAGGCGCTACTTCACAGGCTTACTCAACCAGGCCCTTCGTTTTTGTGGTCTTGACACATCTCGGCTAAAGGCTCATAGCTTCCGCATTGGTGCTGCCTCATGGGCAGCTGCAGCACAGGGCATGTCGGATGCCCAAATCCGACTATTCGGAAGATGGAAATCTAGTGCATTCCTGCAGTATATTAGGACTCGGAGTATTGGATCAGGTTCTTATTAATCACCATTTTGCAATCAGAGTGCACGGCTTAAGTAGGGGCTGAGCTGAGTGCGTTGTTTTGCCCACTTGTACTATGATAGATCTCCTGTTCAACTTTGAGTTTTTTCTTTTACACAACAAGCTAACTAAGGCCCGATAGGACAGACTGGCGGCTTATGCAGGGACTAAGCCGGTATACCTGTCCCTGGGTTAGTCAAGTCCCATTTGATATTTTTATGGTGGAATGTTCAGTTATCCATTCAAAACATTGTATTCTCTTCGGGTGGGGCCGCCCTTTCGAGAGCCTCAGCAAACAAAGTTTGGAGAATACAATGTTACTATAACATTGTTAGATACCAGGTGCATAAAAGTAACTACAAATCCTAAAGCTCGGCAAAAACCCATCATAACATCAACAGCTTCACTAATCCTATACTTACAAATTACAAATTACTCACTTTCAGTGCTCAAACACTGGAACTTCCTTGATGACTTTACAGGGACTTAAATAGTAACGCCTGAACATGAATAAGTCATAGCATTTGAGCATCCTAAACAAAAGCAATAGAACGGAACTCTTTAGTATTTATAAATAGCTTAACCCGATACACTGGGCGACACAGCCAAGTTCCGGAAAATCGATGCAAGGTTTTCTACTTACGCCAAAATAAACTTTGAACTGAAAATCCAGCAAAAGCATAAGACATTGTCTTCTGTACCATAAGTTTCATGTGTTACACTAAGCAGAACCTCTGAAAAGTGAAACTTAACTTATTCGTATATATATTCACAATAGAGTGGAGATTTTTTGAAAAGAACGTATGGTGTTTAGCCATTTAATTTACCGGTGCATTTCCTGTACTCGGTACTCAACAGGCGAGTGGAGACGCGGGTGTTATCTTCATGAGCCAATATTTGTTTTGAGAATTGCTTTTAACGTAAGGTCGTTTCCGCGCCGCCAAAATCTCTAATTGCAACTGGCAGGTGCCGATAAAGACAACGTCATTTAAAAAAAAGTAGAAAAAAATGCTAGTTACTCAGCACTTAACAAAATGGAAATATTAATTATTATTTTGTAGGTAACGCCCAAACTTAACTTTTGAGACGTACCGAAACAAACTATTTATGCCTTTCTCCGTTCCCAAGTAGTAGCCCCTAGTCACTGCTGGCTTGCCTGAAATATTTTACTAGGCAAAGAAAACACGCGCGAGCAGATTGGTTTCATGATGGCTATGGACACAATACCCATAGCCGCTTTATTCTTACCGTGCAAAACATCTCAGACAATTCCTTTGATACAAAGTTTGGTCAAGTAAAGATGGATTAACGTACTGAGAGCGAAGACAGCCAAGGATGAAAAATAGAAACAAGCCTAGTGTCTGGGACAAAGGGAGGAAAAAAGATGAAAGAAGCGTCTTTATGCAAACGAATAATCCGATCACGTGAACCATATGGGAACCTAAGAGGGTGTAATACAAATAACTCTTTATCAAGTTTCAAGACTCTATATACTAGATACAAATGCCGACAAACAAGGGGAAAACACTCAAGACATCTATTTGCGAGCCAGTATTTCATTTATTCAAACTTTATCGTTAAGGTTCACTTTAAACATTCCCATTATGCTGATTCAGCAGTGAGGTCGTGCGAGACACCTGCACTCGCCACTGTTATATAACACTGAATATTGGACTTGTTATTCAACAAGGTTGAAACGTTTTAGTCGCAGCCTTAACCGGTACACGACTGTTCGAAAAGCCGACGATGAGCTTACGTTTTACAGGTCCTAATGACGATTACGTAATTCAAAACCCAGAACAACTGGTATAAATAGCAATGGATGTACTATATTGTTCAAATGTTTTAGTAGGTCTATACTCTTATAGCATTTTCACCCAAATTATTACATCTTTAAGCTGAGAAATAAAGATATTAAGAATCTATAAAATCTGTGGAACTCTTCCTCTTCTAGGGAGGTCTAAGTTTAACTCTAGTGTTTAAGTTTGCTGGCGTATAGAAATAAAGCACAAAATTTAAATTTAAGTCGACGGCTTAAAAAATTCAAATTAATTAGTTAGTACATGCCTAGAACTTCAGTTTAGCTGGACATCTCCCTAGTATACGGTTACGGTAGGTAGACGCAGCCGCAGAAGCAGCAATTAGCAGCTATCTCAACTGAGTGGGCGTCACCTTTAAGGGGGTGACACACTAGGCGATTTTATACGGCGATCTGGCAGGTCAGTGTGCCCGTTCCTACAATTTTGTACGCTAATCACTGCGAATCGCCAGATGAGTCAACAAATCATGCCCAGTTTGGGCGATTTTTATGACATGGCTTTTCAAAATGGCGGGCAGCAGCGATGCTTGGATGCTTGAAAATTAAAGTGGCGAATCGCTGCGATCGGCGTAAAAAATCGCCAAGTGTGACCGCACCGATTAACGGCGCAATTCTCTCGCGATATTCGGTGGCGATCAAACGCAATCGGCGTATTAAATCGCCCAGTGTGTCGTTTGCCCAAAACACTCAGGTCAATATAGCCCCCCCCACCCCCCCCCAAAAAAAGCCACGTAAAGCCACGTGCGTGCTATTTAAAAAAAAAAAAGGTCTCTTAATTTGCTCAGCTTAAGAAGAACAGTTTTATTATCGTAAATTAGAGAAATTGCATAACATAACTTAAGAACAGTACGTATTGGCATAAATTGGTCATAGTATTTAAATACTTTCATTATTTTCATGGACATTATTATGTTGAACCCTTTTCAACTTCCCGCTTGAATCATGCGCACATTATTTGGCCAACAGCTAGCCAGAGCTTTAATATCAAAGCCCCTGAAGAAAAGAAATTTGAAGGACAATAAAATCTTAAATTTTCTTTCTATCTTTCTACTGCTCTATCTTTCTTACTGCCCTTACGTAAAGTACAAACGTTTGAAGCAACGGCTAAAATGATAAGAGTCCAATATCATCTTTTGTTTGCCTGGTTAACCGTTTTCGTGGTATCGATAATGTTGTATTTTACGCTACCAACACTGCTAACAATAGCAGGCTGCTCGGTTTTCTTGTACTATGGAATTGAACGTTATGCAAGTATCACTAATATTCAAGAATCACTGTTATGATTACAGTTCAATGATTGAAACAAGAACGCAGATGCAGACAAAAACTAAATAAAACTTCAACACCATATCGGTCCTATCTGTTGCTGATCGTTTGCTTTCGAAGTTCATACCACATAATCGTTAACGCTGAAAGGACTGAAAATGTTCCATTTTGCCTACCACGTTGCTCTGCGCGAGTAAGAACACTGCATTTTCTGTTGCACTTACCAATTTATTCCAGGGCTATCTCATGATCTTCAGCATGAAAAGGTCTTTCAGTTTTTTTACTGTTATTATTTCCTTTTCATAGACTTGAACTCTGTCTCAAATCCAATGATGACATATGTGCAACAAGAGGCAGAGAAACAGGAAAAATTTAAAATGGCGAATCCCGATACTGTTTAATCACACCCTTAATTTAGTCACCAAATATTGGCAAAGATAGTGACTGAATCACGTCTCGCTTGATGTCCTGGGCATTCAGTGAGTACTGTCCTATGCCATGCAATTCGATGGCAGAAAATGGGTTTTTTTCTTGAACACGTTACATCACCAACATTTTCGGTTAATTAATGTTCAATTGAAGTACCCTTTATCGAAGACAAAACGTCATGATTAGTATTGACAAACTAAAATCATCAGAAACAGAGTTGGTCTTTACAGCCGAACCAAAGCTAAAAAGAATGATGGAAGCTATGCAGAACATGTAGCGGGAGTGGAGCAAATAAATAATGTTTTGATATTTCAATTTTGATTTTTGGAGCGTGATTTATATTAGAACGGCATCTTCAACAAGCATCCAAATTCGGGCTTGAAATCTCTCGTCAGGCACTTAAACCTTTTAAATCCTTAGAGTGATCAGCATGAAATTTCTCCCTGTCATATCAACGCTCTATAAAACAGGGTGCTCACGAGAATTAAGGACAGGATCACACAAGGTGAATTTCCTTGATATTTTAAGAATTTCTCCAAACTACTTCTATAGGAAATGTGTAGGGGCAACAAATGAGAGTTTAAGTTTTGATCTTAGGTTTTAAGGGGTTAAACTATTTATCTATTTTTAGATGCAATTTAATGATTCGGTATTCGGTATTTATTTATTTCTTTGATCGTGAGCAGGCAGTATTCTTAAAATCCTGCAATCTGATTGGTTCCGGAAGAGGGCAGTATTTTCCTTTCTCCTGACCACGGTCATGGTAACCAACTACGCTAAGCGCAGAGTGAATTTGCAAATTGAAAGAGCGAAGTTTCAATTTGTCTTAATTGTTTTTTGTTGCCTTTTGAAAGCGAAACTTCACACAGTGTAAAAATATTCCTGACCAATTCATTTATTGTACATTTGTTGACACGTTGATGAGACAATGTGTAAAATAAAAACATGACTTTTCCAGTTTTTCTTAAAGTTTCTCCTACCTTCTAAAAATAGAATTTTGAAATTAATAAGAATGTTATTCACCGGCCTTGGTCGGTCCGTATTGGGAAAAACTGTGCCCTCTGTCTCGAGTAAGGCAGGCACACTTTTTCCCAATACGGATCTCCCGGCCGGTGAATAACATATATTTGATCTGCTGAAAGCGTCGCCGGTCGGACCTTATAGTTAGCAATTCAACTTTAATTTATATCGGAAAATATTTTTGCTGACTAACACTTAAACTATCCCACACACTACAGGAAGCTCGTGACATGTACATTAAAAATAAACGAAGAAGACATTTCCGTTTGCAGCGAGTTGTCCTTAGGTAGGCTTCTTGGGTAGAACCTAACAAATGGAGCTCTCAAGAACCTCGCTTTAACATAATTCAATCCTTACAGAGAAATATACTTGATGGGGGTTTCGTCACAGAAAAGCATAGAGCGGAAAAAGGTATACAGTCTGGCCACGGAAAGAAGCAAAACCATCTGTTTAATTGCGGGAAAAAAAGGCATGAATGTATTAATAGCCGTAACTAGTTTTATTTGTCAAGCGCTAATTTGCGTGTTTCCTTCTCACATTGCTTTTGAATAAATCACGGCTCTCCAACAAAGTAAACAATTAATTTCCTTTCTTTTTCTAATGCAGAGCATTTGGCTCAGTAGCATGTTTAGTTTCCATTAATAATATATTTTTGTCTGTTCTCCGAAGAAGGCTTGCCAAGAACAATGAATATTGTCTTAGAATGAAGCTTTGCAATTGTTGAGAAACGGTTTTTTTTAATTACTTGCCGTCTGTGAACGGCCACGACTATCAGGACTATCAGCAAATTTAGGCAATTTTTCCAATTTCGTTTTCATTCGATTCAGTAAATTGAATTAATATCCTTTTAGAACAATAATCTCCACCTTAGACAAGACCAACACGAGGATATTATCGTATCTCACTCTTCACCGTTTGACCAATCCTAAAACGTCGTAGAAACAAGAAACATATTGCAAAGACGTATGCGCCAAATGGTGCATAGATACCACGATAGTTAGTTTGGTCCAAGTACTCTAAAAACTAAAACAGTAGATTTAAACTGACGAAGTAAGAGGTCATTCCAATCGAGTAATCTTATTTTTATAGTTCTGGATGTTGAAGGACTTAAGTAACGTGAAGACATTTGGAGAAGTAAAATAACGTAAAAGAAGCGGCGAATATATGCCATAGTTTGGACATCAGATTGAAGCACTATACCGAACGTTTCTCTTCAGAAATGAAGAGTTGGGAAAAGGCCTAAGCTCCCATGAGGCGAATAACTCAACCCCAGGCCTTGATGATCATGGAATTCAATAATTGTTCCTTGTGCATACACTTGAGCGTTTGTAGAAACAAAAACCCGTACAAGATTGTAAACAACTTAATTTTTGAGTTTGCAACCTAAATGTTGCAGCGTATTCCAAAATTTTCCAGCGAGATTTTGCAAAAGTCCACTCTAAAAGTTATCAGAAAAAAACTTAAAGATTGACTGAACTTATCTATTTATTTATTTAATTATTTATTTTTAAAACGTTTCAGCGAAACAAATGAGCCCCTCGGGTGTGTAAAACCATTGCGTGCAAAATTACATTACCTTCGTAAGTATTAAACCTATTGTCTGTAGGTATGATGTTACTTGATAGCAGGTAGCTTCGTGATTCTAGCCAATCAAAATCAAGATAACGACACCAATATATAATGATATAAAGGCGTTGTGTGAAAAATGACGTCACCTCTATATTATACATATATTGTTTGTAGGTATGGTGTCACTTGATAGCAGTTAGCTTCGTGATTCTTCTTCGAGTTAGTTACGGGGGTTGACAACTCTAACAAGGCCTGTTTCGGGAGAGTTTCTGGGAAATATGAGAAAGTTCTGGGACATTGCAGGAAAAAAAAGGGAACATTGAACGGAATTTGTATTTCGATCGGTTAAAACATCGAGAGGATCTTCCAAATTTCTGGTAGGCTTAAATGTACATATAGTAAAAGTGTTGCTCAAATAACGTTCGTCAGAGTTGTCACCCTCCGTAAATATAGTTCTTGTAAATGTAATCTGCACTTCAACCCAGCGTTTGTGACAGCACATACAGCAAGATTTGACAGTATTTGAATCAGCAATACCATCATCACTTCGACATCGACGATCCAATCTATAAGCAAACAGTTCGCTATTCCTCGCGGCAAATCATCTTCTAATAGATCTGGGGATTGGAATTAGTTGAAAACTGCTGCATATCGAATGTTTTTTTTTTATTATTATTATTTTCATGCTACTCCACGAATATATTTGTTGAGTGTTACAACTAAGTAAGAAGAGAGAATTCATGTTGAATCTGCTGTGAAAAGAGGAAAAGCAGCAGAGTTGACACATCGCCGGGGCGAATTACAGCGTGTGTGTCCTAGCTTGAGAGCACACAACTACGGCAGTTTTCTGATGCTCTGAAAAACAGATAAACAGCTTGAATGATGTCAACGTAGCCTCATTTACCTTGGAGGAAAGAGCCGAAAAAGAAAATGTCAGAAATGTAGAAAAATAAGTACATGAGGCATATTCAGTTTGTGAGCCCTGAATTGTATTTACACGAAAGCGAGTTTGTGCCAGACAGCCAATCCAAGATGGCGTCCAAACACTGAAATCATATGGTAAAGTGGTCAATATTCGCGGGATAGGATAGTCATAAAACCCGCGGGCTTGAATAGCGATTTGGATGCGTTCCCTCGCCAAAAGCAATAAATGCAGATTTCACTAATTTACCACGCTTAAAATGTGACATTAAACATCACTCTCAGAACAAAAAGAAGTTAAAACAATTTGAATACCGGTAGGTTAACGTGGATTCGAATATTTACAGGTTACCGTCTGGAGTTAAATACACTGAAGCCCAGGTCGAGAAACAACAAAAAAAAAATTACCTTCCTGTTGCTTGTATTCAAAATGCGCTGGAGTCCGACTTATGCGATGATTCAGTCTGTGTGACAATTCAATCAGCCGTTCGAGCCAACAAATAGACAAGGAGTCAGTACTGACGTTTTCACTAAAAAAGAAGTTTACTGTTGCATTTAAAACTCCGAGGACAATACGTAAAGCAAAAATGAAAATTGTGTTATGAACATTTATATACGGAAAGGAATAGCACTTCTGAAGTCTACGCGATTTACCGACCACCCACTAAATTGCAAAGTCTTAATTTTGAAAACAGCAAAGTCCCTGGGGAATATATATTATCCGGCGCTCAAATTCTCATTTAATTTGTTATCTACTAATTAAGCGTTACACAGTTTCGTGTATCATTTTCAAAGTCCCAGAAGTTATGCTCTGATGGCGGAGAACAAACATCTCAGGTTTCCTCCAGCGCGCAAGGCAAGCAGAAATGGTCAATTGGCATCCAAGAACAACAACAAATTATTGGTATGTTTTAAGCGGCTGGTCTGTACATATACAACCTTTAAGTAAACCAGAATATAAATAACAAATTAGGCTACCAAAATGAGTGTGTTGCATTTAAAGGCCAGTTCCCACCTGGTGTTTTCTGGCGCCAGTTTGTTGAGCATTGCGACGGTATGGCAGACTGATCATGAGGTCATGGGCTTCAGCTCATTAAACCATTAGCGTCGAACTGCAATGGCCAAAAAATGTATTCTCGTTTGTGACTTGAGATGAAAGCAGACGATTGATTAATTAAGGGTAAGTTAAGGGCTGTCTGCATCAAACATTCTAATAAAAAGAAAATGATAATATCTGTCCGTCAATCTAACGATATGGAGTTAATGACTGAAAATGACCTATCCGTGTGTCGCAATCGAGTAGAAACAAGACAGAATCAATCTAGACAATAACGTCTAACTCAAATACGTCTTTTTTGCTCTATTTTGGCAAGTCGACATATTTTAATTGAAAATTTCCTCCTTACGAGGACACGAGGTTCAAACATAAGGGCTTTCATGAACACTGAGTAATTATGTTAACGATCTGGAATCGTGATCCTGTCTTTACAATGCAAGAAAGGTTGTGTTAACGTAATTGTGTAGATGTTGTCTTACACCTTTTGGAAAGTTGAGCGCATGCCTTGTTACTGATTAAGTAAAAGTCCTGATTGCCACAAACTCAGAATTTATAATAATGAAGAATGTCCACTATTAAAACGAAAGGAAGTTATATTTCTAATTATTTTGTACAATCTTAAACTGTTTTTGGCTATCGCTAACTTCCATCTGCAAAATGACCGTAGCTCCGTTGGCTCTGTTCCATCTTCAGCAAATAAAATTATAACATCGCCATACTTTGACTATCAGCCTAAACTTCAAACGATATGAACGCTTCAAAGTAATTTCCTGAAAATTAGTTGATTCCGACTAATAATGATGATAATCATGATATAACTGTTGTACGTGACGTTTTCGTATCACACGTCGCTCAGCTTGACGACTAAACCAACCTTATCATATCAGGGCAGCTCAAGTGCGTTTTATGTGTAAACAGTAGTTTGCAATTGAGGGCTGTGTTTTTACCAACAGATTCAGCCATATAATGTATTTGTTATCAACACAATTACTGTACTACCTTTCTATTTGATAGGGTCCTCTTTCCTTGGCATTAATAATGAATAGAAGTGTAACTAGTTATTTATGTATATATCCGATAGCTACAATTCAATTGCACGTTACAAGTTATGAAGTTCGACCACGCATTATTTAAGAGAAAAGAGTAATATTGGAGATTTCATAAGTTTCTACATTTTTATCCCTTTGTCAGGTAGTCCTTTCCTGGTGACAGCTTCTCATGGAGAACTACTCTCCGGTATAAGGCAGCCTTCTCACCGCCGGGAGATTTGTGACCTGAAGTAGCGGCGTAGCTGGCGACTACGCATTTTCCAAATCAGAATTTTCGACGTTGTTCCACGGAAAGAAACAAAAAAATGGAGAAACCTTCACGGCTCCACTATCATTAAACTAAAATGAAGCAGCATACGCGTAATAGTTTATTCGGTCGCTAAACATCAATCGGATGCAGTTTCTTGCGACAATAATTATTTGTTGCGCAAACGTTGATTTTCTGCTGGTATTGACCACTTTAAAATTCAGTGTCTTCAATAACAAGGACTTTTATCTTGCTGTCATTAATAGTATACTCTTTTAGAGTGAGCTCGTCTTGATGCAATAAAATCTGCAAAAGTACATCCATGGCTTCAAACTTGTTTTTTAGTCTGTTGTCTTGCGGGGTAGCTCTTTCTGAAGGTTTAGCCT
This sequence comes from Galaxea fascicularis, assembly GCA_948470475.1. NCBI lineage: Eukaryota > Metazoa > Cnidaria > Anthozoa > Scleractinia > Euphylliidae > Galaxea > Galaxea fascicularis. The sequence goes on from OX419338.1 coordinate 27,412,412, forward strand.
CTGTCTTGACGACGCTTTGGACACATTGAGTAGCTGCGCAAGGTCTTTTCTCATGTAAAGGGGTCGCAGCATGGTCTCGTTTTGTAAAGGAGAGCGTCCGACGTCCAAATGATTTCATCATGATAAAGACGTTGTTACAGTTCGTAGCTGAGAACTGATCATGAGTTGAAATAGGATCAGTGATTGAACCACACCTTCCTCAAGAGCCGTCTGATTCCTTTTCGTTTTCCTTTCCACAATGTTCAACGTTTACTCAAACCGTCAAATGATACTTTCGTTCTAGATGACTTTTCCTTCTGCGTCCGGCCTCCCTGTAGTGCACAGCGCTTCTGTGAAACAATTTTGAGCCGTAAAGTGTGTTTATGTTATCAAAGCATAATCTGATATCTTTGGATGATAAAGTTTTCCGGTAATAAAAACCTTTCTCAGCTGGGGCCATTTGACCATCCAACGAAACATATTCATTATTAAAAAAAAAATACGTTTTTTTAAACATTTTTTTTTTATAGCAAATGAAGTTACAAACCCATATGCACGTGCATCGATAGATGAGATGCGCAATGCTATTTCTTTCTGTCGCGGAAATCCACTTGGGCATGATTTAAGCTATCTACGTTTGTCTAAATGGTTTTATAATGTGGTCTCAAATGCTTCCCATTAAAACAGCCAATACCACATGTTCAACAATACCACATTAACTCCGGTTGATTCATGCTGATCAACACTTACTCTGAGTCATCATCTTGCCATGTACGTCAGGGAACAACAGTTTTCGATAACTATGGCTCCATAGAAAGGTTAAAAATATTTGGCTTGATTTGCAATCCAGACTCCACGTATGAGACATACATCGGAGATTTTCCTATTTTTATTATTATTATTATTATTTTTATTATTATTATTATTATTATTATTATTATTATTATTATTAGAGATACCATGACCGGCTGGCAGAGCTAGTCGCAGCGAAGAAAGGAAAGGACTACGCCACCACCGTCTCTTGGATACGTTCTAAAGTCTCCTTTGCCATCCTTAGGTCGGCTCTACTCTGTCTTAGAGGGTCAAGAACAGTTAAAAGAACAACTAGAAGTAATGTTCAAGAAGCGGACTTTGAATTAGATAGATGCCGTGCCAACATCTAGGTTTTAGAAGCGGACTTTGAGTAAGATAGATGCCTTGGCAAAATCTAGGTCTTATGATTTTTATACATATATATTTTTTTATTATATAACTCTAGCTTCATGGTTTTTCGAACATTTTTTTTCTTATTTTGAAATTTGTGTTTTGTTAAACACTTTTGCTATTTACAAAAGCAGTTACAGACCATGACACGGCCGCCTCATTGTTCAAGGTTTTTATCTTTTTTTAATTATTATTATTATTATTATTATTATTATTATTATCGAACACTTGTTTATCGAACACTTTTTTATTGTGAAATTTTAATAATTGAGTGTAATAACTATGTAAATATTCAAATGTTCTTTTTAGCTTTCTTACTCTTGTATGTAATTATTGTGAATAAAATTAGGGTATTTATTATCATCATCATTATTATTATTATTATTATTATTATTATTATTATTATTATTATTATTATTATTTAAGAGGGTGGTAAAGGGGGGTCTTGATCGCATTTCACGAGAAAAAAGATGGCCTATTCACTTTTCACGGAAAATAAAATGGCTGTTTTACGTTTTACGAAAAAAAAACATTTTTTTACTCAAACAAATTTTCTTACGTTTGTTAAGAGCTACAGCCAAAGCGCTCCCTTGTTTGAAGTCCTCACCATTCGCCCGCTTCTTGTTATAGCCGCTGTTATTACACACGAGGAAGTTTTCCTTGACAAGTTTTGACTTGACAAACTGTAAAGAAAAAGTTGTCATGGTTTTCCTTGACAAGTGCCCTTGTTCAAAAGCCAGCATGCTAGAAAAACCTGACACATTGCAGACCTTGTTTGTCTGTACGGGTTGACAAGGAAAACTCGTGTCAAGAAAATTGTTATCCCGTGTGTAATTGAATTGTCGGCTACGGTGAAAAATTGTTCATTCGTTCACACCAGCCAGTAAAATTTGTCAGGACAAAACTTGTCAAAGAAAACTTGTCGTTCATAAACATGAGCAAATTGACACTTGTCAAGGAAAAATTGCTCGTGTGTAACTGGCTCAGTTAAAAGTTAGAAGTTAGAAGTTGAGGTTCAGCACTATCTTCCGCGAGTGTAGAATCATTGTCATCAGAGGACTCGTCGCCGTATTCAGAGAGCTGATCTGCTTCATAAATCCCAGATGAACTGCGTCCATCTTCTCTTCCCTCATCGTGTTGCACCTCGTTGTTTTCATTGTCTTTATTTGGCGCAAAAACTGATCGTTCTCCACGATGAACAGAAGCTGATCATTCATGTTCATGGAAGGGGTTCCAGCCTTGAACTTAGTGGTTTCTTGTCTTACTATGCATTGCTAACGCATTTGCCGTGGTCATTTGCCCACTTTGTCATCAGCTCTTGATCATTTGAATGCATGTATGGATGATTTTGTTGTTTCATCTTGGGAAAGTCTTGCAGCTGGATTTGTGCTCTGGATGATAGAAACCTTAAGAGACAGGGTGGGAAGAGACGGCGGTAACGGGAAATCCGTGTGAAGTCTGGGACGAGACCGCTGTCGCATTTTTGAGCATGTTAAGGCGGCGAAACGCGAGATACAGAAACCCTCAACTTGTCGCGCAACATTGTTTCGTTGCAAGTTTTGGGTCGAGGTTTCGTGTTTTTCACCTTGCGTGATCAACTTGTCGCGCAACAGAAACATTTGTTGCGGGTTGAAGATAGTTGTTGCTCAAAGTAGACCTGCGCTCTACTTTTCGAAACAACTTTCTTTAACCTGTAACAAATGTTTTTGTTGCGCGGCAAGTTAAGGGTTTCTGTGTCTCGTATTTTGCCGCCTTTACACTGAACACAATCATTTCGCTCATGCCATCATTCGTGGTGATTTATAACTTTTGTCCAAACAAAACGAATCTAAAAATTGCCCATGCTATAAAGCAAAATAGAAAGCCGTGTCATAAAATAATCCGTACGAAATATGCGCATACTATGATATGTGAGCGAATTTGCTAAAAGGTGGCCGCTCAAACTTCAGGGGGCTTGCCGTCAAGGTCTGCTTTGTCAAACAGCCCAGGGACAGTTCTAACAGTGGGTAGGTGACTCTAAGCTTTGTGAAAAAGCACAGGGCTGGGAGGGGGTTCCTGCTTTGAGACTTTGACTGCAGTTAGAGTTTGTGGCCTCGTTAAGTGAGTCTTTACAGTGTAGGATGCCTTGGCAATTTTGCCTGGTCTAGTGTAGGAGTGAGTGATAGTTTGCTTTACATTACCAATTAGAGTGAACCCACAGTGTGCACTGGGTGGGTGATTGGCAGTTGTGTGACCAAAGCACAGGGGTGGGGAAAGGGTTGACTTTGTGCTTTGTGACGGCAGCGGAATTTGCTTGTTTTCAGAATTTCTGCAGGTATCTTTTGACAAATCCAGTTAGATATATATGTGCAGTTCAGTGCCGAACAAAAGAAGAGACAATAGCTCTCTGCGTTCATTGTTTAGTTTGTCGCCTTCATCGAGTAAATGAGCGTCCTTATGCGTTGATGGCAACCTATGATCGAAGCTTTTTCTAAGCGTTTATGCGCGATGACGCGTGACTACTGACAGATCTACAAATTTTTTGAACTGGAAATAAATGTCCCGAGAATAATAGGCATTCTGCCAGCACATCCATGTCATTGGGAGGAAGAGGCTCAACAGTTTGTTCACCCACGGTAACATTTTAAATTTTAAATTATCATCATTAGCATTATCATTCCATTATCATTATTAACATAAGAATTGTTATTGTTATCATCATCATTATTATTATAATTATTATAATAATTATTATTATTCCTTTCGTTTATATATATTGTGTGTATATATAGCTTGGATTCAAGGTCCACTTGATCTGGCGTGGCTGACGATTTCAGGTTCAAGAAGTGGTGGAATCGAAATATTCAGTTCTGCGCTTTGTAGAGACACCAAAACGATTAAAACCCTGTATGCCTTATACGCACTTTAACTAGCGAAACAAGCCTTGCAATAGTTAGTGCCTAAACCAAAAAGAGTGACGGATTGACAGTTAAAGCTCATACAACGAACCAATAACTCCAACAACTATGTCGCCATGAAGAGAAAGCTTGGCTTGTTTGGGAAATCTATACGACTCTTCACGTGTCCCTTTGGATAACATATTAATTTTCAACAATTTGTTAAATTTGAAAAGACAGAGTAAAGAAACTGAAAGGAACACCCAGATCAGTTGTATATTTCCCGTTCAGTCGCTGAGAAGTGATTGTAGTTAGAGGAAAAAAGTCGGCGTTTTAGTTTGAAATTGTTCATATTTTACATGTTTGTTTCTGCTGCCCTTTGATGAAAGAGTAGCCAGCTTTTAATTTGCTGTACGGGCTCGACACGAGGCTTATCACACCGAATTTCGGTTGCTGGGGCCCGTTTCTCGATACTCCCGAAAACTTTTCGGACCCGAAAAGCCATTTGTAAAAACTGCGATCCGCTTATTCTAAAAAGTTGATCTTTTGCTATGATTTCAAGATGCCAAAGGGCAAATTTGTTGCAAACTTTCACGCCTGGCTATGTCTTCGCTTTTCAGTAAGATACGAAGGAAATTATGGCAACCAAAATGCGCCCGAGAAGTTTTGGGAGTTTCGAGAAACTCACGCCTGGTCACCAATCTTTACTAAGTGTTGAAAGGACTATAAACAAGTCATTTGAAATCCTTGAACTAGCGTGAAATGAAAACAAAAACATGTCAGTACTCGAGGGAAATTGAATTATCCGTTTTTTTCATGAGCTGAAATTTGAATATTTTGCAAAAGTGAAATCAAAGAATAGTCAATATCTTTAAAACAGATTGCTTAGGTTCAAAATATTCCTTTACACTGAGCCAGAGCAAAGCCCCAGATGTGCCACTGGTTTTATTTTTCAAAGGAATTGCCGAATCTCTTACATCCAGCTTATATAAGCATTTTGCAATGTATATTAAAAATGATATCTTTTTCAACCATGGTTATCGGACATGGTTGAAATGACAGTCTGCATGCTTCTCATGTTTACTAAAAGCAGATATGATTCCTAATGCAGGTGATGAAATGTTTTGGCACTATGATGGAATTACATAACATAAAGGTCAATTCTCAGACAAAGATAACCTCCCAGCGAAAAAAAAAGATAAAAGAAGATAAAAGAAAAAAGAAAAAAGATAAAGAAGATAAAAGAAAAAAAAATCGCCGAAATCTAAATCAATTTAAGTTTCTTTATTCAGGAATGAAGTAAATAATCCTGAAAGGCTGAATGCCACTGAAATTTTGGTCAATTCCGGGTGAACTGGTATCCTTGCGACAGCCGTTGATTTTGTCCTCTCTATTACATGGAACCTATTTTTACCTTTTATTTTCTGACCGAGGTACATGTCGATTTAATGTTTTATATAGGTTGTAAGGGAGTTTTACTAGTACTACCAAGACTATTGTACAATGAAACATTTGTTCGTGCAAATTCTATTTAACTTCAGTTGCTTGTCCATTTACTAAATTCATTCACGTGCAGTTGGCACGTGAATTCTTTTTGGCAAGTAACTTTCTTAAATTCCTTTGAATTCCTGTAATTCTGTTTGAAACGTTGTTAGATTAGTATGACTGTTACATAGGATATAAAACAGTTCGTAGTTTTTCTCTTTAGCAGGGTTATGCCCACCCGTGTTTACAGTATTCTGCAAAATGCTAGCGATGCTCTATAAAGGTGATCGTGGAGGCAAATGGCATCTCTACTATGAGAAGGTGTAATTCAGAATCTTTCCCAGTTGATCCAGTTGATTCAGTTCACTAGAACTGATACTAGATTCCCAAATCGAAAGGACGAAGACCATTGCAGTGTATGTAGGCATAACAATATACCGACGAGTTTTTTATAATTAGTTTTTTCGACTAGAGTTCAACACAGACTCGTAGCCACTTTGGTTAGTGTGACGTGAAATCGCAGTAAATAGAGTTAAGAATCACGACCTTACAGATCAAAACTGAGGAAAAACACAGTCATCCAGATATTTGTAGTTCGTCTCTGAAGTTAAGCATTAAGCACGTTTCTGACTTGATCCTTTAAACCCGAGCTGAAAACAGCTTGTTATGTAACAAAGTTTGTGTGAGATAAAAAAGGTGCAGGTGTTTTTTAAGACATGTCAATAACCGTGGGGGATCCAATTTGCAATCAAGAACAGCAAGTCGTTGTTGATAACTCAGAAGTGAATCGTCACTCGAACTTTTATCGGAGGTGGAAAATGATTGTTCGATTCTGGGGGAGTTGCGGTAAAAGTTGAGGGACAGTATGAACCACGGATATTACCTCAAGTGAAATAAGAGATGGATTGGCAGTTAAATCTGATGGAATTGAACGAACCAATAAATCCCGTAACGAATCAGCTGCATAGAGAGAGCTTAACTTCTTTGGTGTATGTTACAAATTTTACGTGGTTTGGATAAAAACTTTGGAAAAATTTGCTCGATGTGAAGAAGCCATTTAGAAGCTACAAGGAACACTCGAAGCAGTTGTTTTTGTTGTTATTGTTTGTTTTTTTTTTCTGTTCATTTATTGAGAATTTTAATTAAATGGCAAACTGCTCTGAAATCCGGAGTCAAAATTGCATTTTAGTTTAAAATTGTTCACATGAATATTTTTATTAATTTCTCTAATTTCTTTTATCTCTATCTTCAAAAAAAGAAAAACGAAACAAAACAAAACAAACAGGCAAAGAACAAAAAATAATACGTCAACTTCAGCTTATGAATTGGCCAGGTTTAAGTTTGCTTCACATTTTGTTTAACTGTACAAGCTCTATACGAAAATTATCGCACCGAATTTTAAGTTGTTCAAATTTGTCAATAAAAGCCATCCTCTAGTTTAGTGTTGGTATGGTCATAAAATCATTGAACTACTAGTTTCAAAAGCAAAGGCGCGACAATACGCAAAGGGAGATTGAATTTACCGATTTCTTCATAACCAGGAAATTCGAATCTTCGGCAAAAGCGGAATCGATAACTTTAAGGCAGATTACGTACTAGGATCAAAGCTTCCTCTTCAGCCAGTAATTCCGCATGAGCCTCTGGTTTAATTTTACCTTTTAAAGGAATTGCTGAATCTTTTACATATCTCCTACAGGGTAAGAAGCCACGAGTAATGGAAAGTTGTTTCCCTTTCTACCTTGACCGACGACTCCGATGTCTCCTGCACGTGGCATTCTATCAGACAGCATGCATGCCCCACATATATACTAAAAACAGATTTGATTTATTGCGCAGGTGATGAGGTGGGTGGACATTATGAATTACATAACATAAAAGTCGATTCCAAGACAAAAAAGGCAAACCCTAGGCATAGTACATTGTGGTAGATAAAGAAAATATGCCAAAATTTCCCCTCAGTCTAGTAATGAAGTAAATAGTCCTGAAGGAGTGAATTTCTTGCAAGATTTGTCTGGGGACAGTTACTTTTTTTTTTTTAAGACTGAGCTCCCGTTGTGAGCCGGAAAAGTAGTATTAACAATTGTTGAATTCTTATCTGCGCTTTATTATTCTGTGCCGAGGTAGTTTCAACCTTTGGTTTTGCCGCCAATGTTGCAAGCATGGAACTTATCCTTAATGTGGCTTGACCGTGGTACTTGTAGCTCTTGATATTTTATACCGCTTACAAAGGAGTTGAAGACTTATTGTACTTTGGCTACTACTTCTGCTATATCGTCATCACGTTCTTATAAAAGCTAATTATTTTATAACTTTAGTTAATTCAATCATCGATTTATTGAATTAGGAGCTATGATAACGATGACTTTCAACTACATGAACAGATATGATCACTGTCTGTGGAAGAGTGCAGTAACGATGTACATTTGTTAATCAAGGCCAGTTTGATTCATAACTTAGCGTTAGCATGTCCACGGTGTTTTCATTCACGTGCAAGTGGCACATTTTTTTTTCGGGCAGGGCACTTCCTTGAATCCTGTTTGAGACATCCTTATATTAATATGACTTTTAAATGGGACTTAAAATTGACTGTTATTACTTTCATTATTGTCTTTAGCAGAATTAAGCCCATAGGTGTTTAGCGTATCCTTGCAAATGCTGGCGATCGTAGAGGCAAATAACATCCTTTTCTTTTATATACAAGAAGGTTGTTCATAGTCTTTCCCGCGTTCCCTTACTAAGGTTGCTACGATTGTTCTAGTAACCACTGATACTAGACTCCCAAACAGAAAGTACGGAGACCTTTTGCAGTGCATGTTGAGTATGCCAAGGGTTGCTACAACTCCGTATCCTCGAGTACTTCGACTCTTATCGTATGGCCAGATATGCTGTAAAGTTGAGTCGTATTGATTACCTGTTCTTGGAGAATGCGGTGAAGAACTCCCAGATATTCGACCTCTGTTTTCTTCTTTGCCTTGCGAAATAAAGCCAGCTCTTCTTTCTTGACGCTTTCAGACATGGACGAGATAAGGGACAAGTCGTTCCTCTGGTCGTCTGCTGGCGGCTTATCAGTAACAAATGATCTTCGTCCTTTGAAAAGAGCTTTCAGTGTTTTGAGATGGTAGAGTCTTTTAAAAGTATGTTTCATTTTTAGCTACAAAATCTGATTCGCGACTGCTTCGGATAAATTCAGGATTATAACTGAAACAAAAATGCGCAAGATTTGTTTTTTATCGAAGTGTAATGATATCCGTGACGAAGAAAGGGTGAGCGCAGAGAGCCATGGGTAAGAAAATATGGGAACCTATCGATGAGAGAATTTTTTGTTTTTGTTTCGGTCATGAGGTCACTTCCCTTTAGGGGGAGTAATGGTTGATGGGGGAGTCGCTTGGAAAACAGCACCTTTGAGAGAGAGGGAGAGAGAACAAGAGACTAGTTTTGGTTATGATGCTATCGAAAGTACGTTCACTTCATCCATGTGTAATATATAGATTAATTCATGGTTGGTGAGCGCGTACGATTTATATTCACGAGTTGTGAAGATTAAAATGAACGAACGAGGAACGAGCGAGTGCGTTTTTTTTTTATAAGCGAACTAACCATGAGGTAATTTGTTTATAAGTACTGAGATTTACTCTTGAGAAAACACTGCCAATTGACTGCAAAAGTAGCCTGCGTGGCAGGCGCTAGAAAGGGAAGGGAGAAGGGAAAGGAAGCCCCTGTAGCTAATCCATTGTTTATTTTGTCTTTCTCGTTCGCCGACGAACGAAAAATCGCCATTGGTTCGTTTTTAATTATGCGTCAATCATTACCTGATACGACCTTCTGATTAGTCGAGATGTTTTGGAAGCCATTTGAGAATGAAAATCAAGATGGCTGACATTTGACAGGCAGACGGACGTGGATGTTAACCGTTTGGATATTAATGAGGGGGCGAGGCGAAATAAACAATAGGCTGACTGCAGGCGCTTCCTCTTCCCCTCTCCCTCGCTCCGCGCGTTTCGCGCGCCCAATTTTCCCCTCTCCCTTCCCCTTTCTAGCAGGCAGGCTACTGCAAAAGATCCAAGAGCCGCGAAAACAATGTCGGCTTTTATGTTTGACTCAATGTGCAAGACGCTTCAAATACTAAATTTGAAACTGCTCCAAATACCTGAAAAAGGTGAAAATTTACTTTTAAACGCTTCCTCTAAAAAATTGTGAAGCTTTCCGAACGCTTACTATTTCCTTTTAAAGAAATTTAAAGTTTGACAGCTAAACAGTTTTAAGTAAACATTAGCTCACAACAGCCATTCCAATCCAATTTGGAATCCAGTGGTTTAAGCCTTTTTTAGCTCTTTTGAGAAGCCTCTCCTCAGTTTCCGGAATTGCCAAGGTTGTCAATTGATGAAGGCTGTTGATAGAAATGCTGAATAATTGACCAGTGTGAATAACAACACCTGTAAATAGCGACGTCATGTTGATAAATATCCAAACAAAAAAGGTGAACGGAATTAAGGTCGACCATTTCGCAAAGCGACATTCTGTAGAGCTTCGTTTTGGAGTGTGTGTTTTCGTTTTCTTGGCCTTCGACGAATTCCTCTAATAAAGGAATATCTGCAACTCTTGAACAGCCTTAACGAGAAGCCACGACTTAAGGGAATAACGAAAGCTTTTCATTCATCATTGGCTTGAGAAGCCCTTCTGAAAGGCGGGAAAACCGATACGATTTTCTTCACTAGTGAAAAATTTCGTCTGCGGCCTATGATTGGTCAGACGATATTTTTTCACTAGTGAGAAAAATCGTCCGACCAATCAGATTCGTTCTAGTTTTTGACGGACCATTTTAATTTGACAACTCTGTGTAGGGTAAATCTCAGTACTTATATAATAAAAGCCAATATGCTGTGCTATAATTACTCATCTTGGTGGAAAATCAAACAGGTAACCATGCAGCTTGTCCAAGGTCTGTTCTGAAAAATAAAATAACAGACGAAAGAGAATAAGTACTGATTGAAATTATGGTTTTTATACGTATCAGTGCTGCCTTTTTTTTTAATTTGTTGATCAAAATTGGCTAAAGAAAAGTCATAGGAATTGAAGTTACTCCGCATTTAGAGCTGTTTTAATTTCCCCTTTTCTTGACATGATCTCCAAGTTCTGTTTCAAAATTTGAGAAACTCTATTCTTGGTCAGACCTTTATAAGCAAGTTGTCATCAACTTTAGTACGCTGGCCAAGAAAAGGGATCGGAAGGTTTGAATAGATAAGATTTCAATCTCGTTCATCATTAAAGTGTTTCGCATTCCATGTGGATTCCCGGCTCAGCGTTGATATTAACCCTGTGTTCTCAGTTTGAATTCAGGATCTCCTTAACTATATGAGGTATACAGTTCAAGGTTCCCGGCCAAATCACAGACACCAGGGAATAATGCCATAAACTCCAATCTTACTTACTTCCGTACGAATGCTGCCGAGTGAACGAGGCATACATTTAGTGAGGTGAAAACATAAAGGGAGGTAAGAGGGGGGTAGGGGGTGAGGTCGGGGTGAATGACGTTGATTATTATACATTGTTGCCTTCTGTTTCCTCGAAATTACGAATCAGAATCGACTCGCTTCTGCATGAGTTGATGGGACATGTTATTGGACTTTTGCTTTTGTCACGTTTCATGACATTTTCACAGTAGAAAGTCACAATTGCTCGATTTCGGCTTTTCTATTTGCTTCGTAAGAGTTGAAGGTTGATATAACTGTTTCAGATTTGAGAATACCCCAGCATTCTGAATATATACGTGGATTGGTGAACTTCCAATGATAGGAAAGCCACTTACCAGAGGAGGGTGCAGCGTGAGCGCTTTAAATCTTGTTTGTTTATCTTGCAAATTTTCCCTTGCTCTGGAAAACAGGAGTGTTTCTGTACATTTGTAAGACTTGATTCTGCGGCAAAGACACTGTAAGGAATACCCAGATCAGTTCTTAGGTTCTGCGACTTGTCTCACGAATTGAAACTGGTCTGAATTTGTGGGACTGGTCCCTGCGATTGTGTAAACTGTTCGTGGGACTAGTCCCTGCGATCAAATTAAAATAAATCAATCACAGATCGGCATATAAGCTTCCACAAATCCTTACGGACTCTGTTTAAAGATGGCGGCGGCTCACGAAGAGGAAGATGTTGGTGCTTGGAGATCTTCATTGCATACTCGCCCCTTGCTCCTGTATTGGCTATATTCAGATCCGTAACAAAACGTTATTTTCTGTATTTTCTGTTTATAACGGATCGGAAAAATCCAAGCATTGAATTCAATAATTGGCGAAGCAATCTACAGTTTGTATTCATTGCTACATTGATAATTTAATACTTTCGTTTTCACTTTGGGAAAACCAGAGAGTAAAAGAATGATACCTTTTCCCCCTAGTTTTGCCATGTTCATGTGCAATTAGTCCCCGCGTGTAAACACTACATGGGACATGCTCCCCCGGAAAATTTTGCTCTGTAATGCAATCTAGTGCATATTTGGAAATGTATTTAGCATCAAAACAAGACTTTCCCCGACTTTCTCTGTCCGACCTCGTAGCTTAGTCGGCAGAGCAACGGTAGATCTAATCCGGAGGTCGTGGGTTCAATTCCCACCGAGGTCATAAGAATTTTTTCTTTGCCTCGTGTGGTTCCCTGGTACCCTTTACTTGGGCTAACGCCCAGTGGGTTTATCATGGGTTTCTGTTAGCACTTAAATTTCCACTTCACAGTTAATTATCTGTTCCACCACTTGTATGTGTTTATAGTGCTACGCGGCACAACACATAATTTTTTGTCAGCCGTAAACATTGTATAAAGACGAAGTTTCTACTGACTACAATTCAGTAGCCTTTTAAGTCTGCGATTTTTAACTAACAACGAAAATATCTGTGAGGGACAACATATTGCTGGCATTTCGAATGGCTGGAGCTGTTAAAAATTGTGTTTACTTTTGGCAAGGAGGTTGTCGCTTTTTGCGAGAGTTTTCCAAATGTAAATCCGGCTCTTGTTTCTGACAAAGCGGAGCCGAGGATTTAAACCGTCCAAACTTCGCTTTTCTTTCTTTGTGCCAAAAAATGAGGGACAGCAGGGAAAACGAAGAGTTTTAGGATCCAAAATTAAATATTGGATAGGAAATATTTGGAAAAAAAAACACGACCATTTTTTGAGTCCAAACCAATTTGAGATAAAAGCGTGAAAACACTGAACAAAACGTAAGAAAATAAAAAAAACGATACGAATGTTTCTTCGGCGTTTCTCGTAGAAATTGGAAAATAAGACAAATAACAAATATAACTCGTGAGTAACCTAGGCAAATCGCTAGTCCGAGTGTTCTTGACATAAGTGTCCGTATAATAAAAGACAAAACAGGAATTCACACTAACCTGCGGACGCAGATCAGACACTCAATAATCACTCCGAACGTAGAGCTCACATAATAGCAGTCATTTCACACAAACCATTGCTTTGATAAGAATTGCTGCGAGCAACAACATATTGCTGGCATTTCCGATGCTGCAGCTGTTAAAAATCGCGTTTACTTTTGGCAAGGAGTTGTTCTTTGCGAGAGTTTTCCAAATGTCAAACTTATCAAGCGAGGCCGAGGTTTCAAACCGTCCGGACTTCGCTTGGCTTTTCTTCAACAAATTTAGTGCCCTAAAATGAGCGACAGCAGGAAAAAAACGAAACGTTTCAGGATCCAAGATTAAATATTGGATAGAAAACATTTGGAAAAAAACAAGATTTCAAACCAATTTGAGATGAAAGCGCGAAAACAACAAAACGTAAGAAAAAGAAACTGATGCGATTGTCTCTTGGACGTTTCTCGTAGAAATCGGGAAAAAGAAGACAAGTAACAAACCGAGACAAATCGCTATTCAATTTTCTTGGCATGAATGTCTATATAAAAGACAAAACAGGAGTACTAGCATGCCCACAATTTAAGGCAGTCAACAATCACTCCGAACGCAGAGCTTAAGCAGAAGCGATCATTTCACACAACAGTACGTCTTATTACTTCTCATGCCTATGAAAGAAGCTTCTTCAATTAAGGATTTTAGCGGCAAAACCTTTCAGTTTAACACGCAGCAAGGTCCGAAGACAGCGCATAATCACTGAAACCTTGCGAGACCACACGATCTTTTCTCTTCATGCAAGCTTCTGCAGGCAAACACAAGGAAAAGCTGAAACTCCCTGACACTTGGTAATGTTTTTTTTTTTTTTACAGCTGGCCAAGAGACGCTCTCTTTTTTGCTGTTTCTCATTATAACTTCGTCTCTTTTCTTAAGCTTTTTGTTGTTCTTTCTCCCGTTGCTCGTCAGTACGATTCAGCCTGTTTACTCGAGCCCTTTTTTGTTTTTTTCTCCCGTTGCTCGACATTACAATTCAGCCGGTTTGCTCGCTGTGTCACTGATACTCTGCCTGTTTACTCGTGCCCTTTCTTGTTATTTCTCTCGCTGTTTGTCACTGATACTCCGCCAACATATAGACAAAACTGACTTTGTTTTAAAACTGTCTTCAAAATTTGGCCCTGCAATTTCCCGCCACAAAAACGCGGGTTGAAAACTGCGTGTATGGGCAAATGATCTGTCCAAAAACAGTCCATATGGAAGCGCACTTATATGCGAGTTTGCACACGAAAGGGTTAACTGGAGTATCACATTTGACTTTGGCTTACATGATGGGGCGGACGTACGGACGGTCGGACGGACGGTCAAACGGTCGGTCGGTCGTACGATGACGTCATAACCAAAATTTCTCGGATGGATGGGTTACCATATTTTCTTAGCAATGGTGCTCCGCGCGTGCGCGGAGCTCCGCTAAAAATAATGTTCAACATATCACCAGAGTTAGGTTTAAGTTCAAAGTAAAGGAAAGTTGCATGGCAAAGTGGACGTTCTGAGTCATCACTGCATAAAATGTTGGCCATTCTCATTCGTCTGGGATGAAGAGAAGCAAATAAGTCGACGATTTCATCCAAATCCAAGGGAATGTCCCTATTAGCATACATAATTGCCAAGCCATTCAATCTCTCTCCTCCCATTGTGCTCCTTAGATAATTCTTCAGATAGCGAAGGCAAGATATTGATCTCTCACAGGAACAAGATGTAACAGGGATTGTTGCGATAATCTGTACGATGGTGAAGACGTTTAGAAAAGAAGCTGGATCGATACTTTTCAATGTACTGGCAATCTTTTCAGGGATGTCTTCTGCCTTTTCTCTCTCCTCTTTCCATATTCTTTGCCACAAGTCCAACTCGGCAAGCAGGCCAACAGCATTCTGCTGCAAAGTTACGTCCAACCATGTTTAGAGTATTCTGCAAAATTCTGGTGATCTTCTATTTAGGCCGTCGTGGAGACAAATAGCATCTTTTTTGTAAGAAGGTTTTTTCAGAGGCCTTTCCAGTTTTCGTTCTCGTCACTAGTTATTGTAAGGTTGCTGTTCTATTAACGTAACGTTAACCCCTGATAATAGCGGAGCTCCGCGCGCGCCGAAGGCGCGCGGGCGCAGAGCACCATTGCTAAGAAAATATGGTAACCCATTCTTCCTAGAAATTTTGGTTATGACCTCATCATACGACCGACCGACCGACCGACCGTCCGACCGTACGTACGTCCACCCCATCATAAAGTCAAATGTGATACTCACGTTAACCCTTTCGTGTGCAAGCTCGCATATAAGCGCGCTTCCATATAAACTGTTTTTGGACAGATCATTTGCCCATACACGCAGTTTTCAACCCGCGTTTTTTGTCGGGAAATTGCATGGCGAAATTTTGAAGACAGTTTTTAAACCAACTCAGTTTTCTCTATTCGTTGGCGGAGTATCAGTGACAAACAGCGAGAGAAATAACAAAAAAGGGCACGAGTAAACAGGCAGAGTATCAGTGACAAACAACAGGAGAAAGAGCACGAACAAACCGGCTGAATTGTGTTGTCGAGCAACGGGAGAAAGAACAAGAAAGCGCTTGAGTAAACAGGCTGAATCGTACTAACGAGCAACGGGAGAGAGAACAACAAAAAGCTCGAGAAAAGATACGAAATTAACATGAGGAACAGCGAAAAAGAGAGCGTCTCTTGTCAAGCTATGAAAACATTACCATGTTTTGTCTTTTATACGGATACTTATGTCAACAACACTCGGACTAGCGATTTGCCTAGGTTACTCTCGAGTTATGTTTGTTACTTGTCTTATTTTTCCAATTTATACGAGCAAAAGAAACATTCTTATCCTTTTTTGTTTTCTTACGTTTTGTTGTTTTCACGCTTTTACTTCAAAGTGGTTTGGACTAAAAAATGCTCTTGTTTTTGTCCAAATGTTTTTTATCCAATATTTAATTTTGGATCCTAAAACTCTTCGTTTTCCCTGCTGTTGCTCATTTTTGGGCACAAAATTGGTTGAAGAAAAGCCAAGCAAAGTTCGGACGGTTTAAATCCTCGGATCCGCTTTGTTAGGAACAAGAGCCGGATTGACATTTGGAAACTCTCGCTAAGAGCGACAATTCCTTGCCAAAAGTAAACACGATTTTTCACAGCTCCAGCGTTCGAAATGCCAGCAATATGTTGTCCCTCACAGCAATTCTCGTTGTTAGTTAAAAAATCGCAGACTTAAAAGGTTAATTGCAGTAAAAACTTCGTCTTTAATTCAATGTTTATTGACAAATGTTTTTTCTGAAACCGATTTGTTTGTCATTGCCAATAAGATGTTATCATAAACAGTGATGTAAAAAATAATACCGCCCACGACTTGTAGTCAACGTTTGTAGTTTGGAATATTTGTAGTTGATCGAAGTCAAGAATAAAACCATTCTCAACCATTTTCAGTTGATCACCTGAGTTGATTCATGGCTTATCGTGCCGCAGTCACTTTTCATAACGAAAAGTTAAAGTCATTTTCGCTTAATGTTTTTCGGTGCTATTGTTCAAAGGACACAGATCTTATAGATCACAAAAAATGACGCCATAAAATAGTCAAAACAAGGCAACAAAGTACTTGTCTTTTTTTTTTTTGGGTGGTGTCGAAAAGTACCCACTTTGGGGTTTTACCATTTTGTTTTGTTGTGGAATATTTCGGTTTGTTGAGGTTAAAATGTCAACGATACATGTTAGAAAATTTGTGACTTAGCCAAAGCACATAACCGGTTGTGATGTTGGATTTAAAAGTGAGTCACTGCAACTGTTAATCTGCAGTTTAGAGATTTACACCATTTGTATTGAAATGTAATCGGATGTAATTTATAAACTGTGATGAAGCAAAATCGTTTAAGCTCATAGTCATGTAGTCCCTTGATCCAACGAGGCAAAGGCCGATGATAAATCGAAAATGTACGTGAGCACATGTTGGAATGGTTGCTGTGGCTCTGCAGCAAAACAGTAAAAACTATAATCACAATACAGAAGTCCTTACTAGAGTCCTGGCTCGAGTCCTGGCATTGATTTTATTTTATCGGTAAATGCCATACAATAAGGAAAGAACTGTGGAGCTCCGCTTTTAGGCTTGCCTAAATATATATATTAGAACTAATACTAGATTTCCAAACCGAAAGGACGAAAATCATTGCAGTGTAAATAGGCAAAACAATGTACCCACGAGTTGTTCATAATTAATTTTTCGACTAGAGTTCAATACGGACTCGTAGCCACTTTGGTCAAAGTAAATAAACGGCTGTTTTCCCCTATATAGTCGGGTGACGTGATATCACAGTGATTATGACCTAGAATCCCGACCTATCAGTAGTTCGTCTCTAAAATTAGGCATTTTTCTGACTTGCTCACTTAAACCAGAGCTTAAAATAGCTTATTATGTAACAAAATTACAATACGTCCCAGATGAATTCCGCAACTAACACCATAGAGCGAAAAGATTACTATGACATGCAGTACCGGCCACTTTCAAAATATTGTTGAGACACTCCTCGATACTGAAAATAAAGAGGAAAAAGCTTTTATTCTTAAAATGGTTTATGGTGAGAAATGTGTAAGATAAAAAAAGGACGCACTTCCCACCTCTCCCTCATTCGATTCAAAGTAAATCGTCCAAGTTCAACTTGGTTTCAAGGGGGAGTTGCTCTGTCTTTGATAAAGAGCGTAGGGGAAAGGGGGACAAAAAACACAACACCAAGCAGGGAGACATCATGGGAGCTTAAATAAGGCGCAGGCACTCAGGTATTTTGTAAGATATGGCAATAACCGGGGGAGATTGAATCTCAATTTTTAATCAAGAACAGCGAGTCGTTGTAGGCAGGTCTCAATGTGAATTGTCACTCGAACCTTTATAGGAGCTCGAAAATGATTGTGCAATTCTGGAGGACGAAGCGGTGAAATTTGAGAGCCAATATGAATTACAGAAATTGGAGCTTCTGCGTGGTCATTTTTCCCGTAAATAAAAGTCCGGCAGTTATTGTAAAATAATTCGATCGGTTTTTTTTTAACTGGGGTGGTAAGCCTTGCAAAACGGGTACTACCTCAAAGCCGGAAAATGGTGGTGGATTGGCAGCCGAAGCTGCTAAAAAAGCAACAACAATAAATCAAGCAATGCCGCTGCATAGATAGAGCTTAGCTTGTTTGGTTTATCTCACAGATTTTTCGTGTTTTGCATAAAATAATCAAGTTGATATAATTTACCAAATGTAAAAAAAAAAAGTTTAGAGGCTACAAGTGGCACTCGGAGCAGTTGTCTCTTTGTTTCTGTTCATTTAATGAGATTTTTGTTTTGAGAGTGAATTTGATTAAAGAGATGGCAAACTTCCCTAAAATCCGGCGTCAAAAACTGTGTTTTAGTTTGAAATGTGTTATATTTATAAATTTGCCTACTGTTCTTTGACCTCTATCTTCAAAAAAAAAAAAAAAAAGAAAGAAAGAAAACAAACAAGCAAACAAATTAAAAAAAGAAGATAATTTCAACTAATGAAAGGTGGTCAGCTTTTGCTTTGCGTTTATTTTAACTGTACAAACTCGATCCGAAGCTTAATTAAAGCTTGTCGCACCGAATTTCAAGCTGTTCAAATTTGTCAGTAAAAGTCATTCTTTAGTTTGGTGTTGAAATAACAATGAAATGCTTCTGAAATCATTGAATTAGTTTTTAAAAAAGGAATGCTAATACGCCAGCGAAATTGAATTTTCCGATTTTTATTCGAGCAGGAAATTTGAATCTACGGCGAAAGTGGGCTTTTAGAGATGTCAATATCTGTACGAAAAGTTACCCGGGTTCAAAGGTTTCTCTACAAGGAGAGCGAACCCCACATGTGTCACTGGTTTTACCTTTTAAGGGAATCACTGAATGTGTTACATAACTCAAAAAGGGTGAGAAGCCATTTTGCATTAGTGACTGATGTCTCCTGCACGTGACTGCACTTTTGCAATAGTGACTAATGTCTCCTGCACGTGGAATTGTATCAGACAGCCAGCAGGCGCCACACATGTACTAAGAGCAGATCTGATCCCAAGTTGTGCAGGCGATGAAATGGGTTGGCACTATGAATTACATAACATAAAAGCCGAGTGCAGTAAAAAAGAAAAACCCAAAGCCAATAGTGCGTTGGATACTGTGGTAGATAAAGCAACATTGCAAAGAATCTAAATTAGCATAAGGGAAATATTGGGAAATATTGAGATCACGTGACTGGTGCCTCTGACACCTTTAGATGAATTGAATGGCTAAGATTTACTGAAGCAAAGTGTTGGAGTTGGGAGTCTAGGTCCTCAGTTGATGTTTATGGCTTTAAGATTAAGTTCTTAGGCTCAGGGTAAGGAGGGATTGAGTGTTGGAGCAAGAGCATCAACAAGTCACATTGCTGACACTCCCACTACACTTTGACGGCCTTGGCTAGGCACCTACTGTCATGTACTGTTGCCTGGCTGGCTTGACCTCATTTCCGTTTTGATTGAGCCCGTCATTTCCAAAAGTTTTTATCCACTCCCCTCGCCTCCAATTGGTGCTTTGCCACAATATCAATCTATTGAATGCTTGTCCCAAATAACCTCCAAACCCAACTCTTCGTCCTGTGCTCAGAATCAAACAAAAAGTGGAGAGTGTCTTTTTCCTTATATATATATATTGCCTGTTTGCTGCGTCCCCAAGTCGAAAATAGGAAATTTCTTACAAAAAGTGTGTTTTATTAAGTTAAACTTCTTCATTCAGGAATGAAGTAAAATAATAATCATGAAGGGCTGAATGTCTTGCAAGATTTATCATGTGGGAAATATATAGTAGTATAAGCGAGCCGGAAAAAATGGTGAAATCTTAAGCGTTGGGATATATAATCATATAATAATATGCTATAATGATATACCAAACCCTTGGTCAGTTGCCGTTGATGCTGTTTACTATTCTGTGCCGAGGTAGTTTCAACCATTGATTTTGCCGCCATCATTAGTAATACAATGGAAGCTATGTTAAACGTGCCTTGACCGTTAGTTAACTCATCTATTTATTGAGTTAGGAGCTATGATAACGATGACCTACCTCTGCATTTACAGATATGATCACTATGGAAGAACGCAATTGGAAGGTGCATCATTTGTTAATCAAGACCAGTCTCAGAATGTAGCAACGGCATGTCTACGGTGTCGTCATGTCCGTGCAGATGGCATATGATTTCTTTTTGGGCAGGGCACTTTCTTAAATAATTTTGAAATATTCGTAGCTTAATATGACGTTTACATTGGATTTAAAACAGTTGTTCCTTTTTTTGTCTTTTGCAGAATTACGTCCATCGGTGTTTAGAGTGTCCTGTAAAATTCTGGTAATGCTTTACGCATTCGATCGTAGAGACAAATAGCATCTTTATCTTTTATATATAAGAATGTTGTTCAGAGTCTTTCCTGCGTTCCCGTCGTGAGGTTGCTACATATTGTTCTAGTAACCACTGGTATTAGATTCCCAAACCGAAAGTCCTGAGACCTATTACCGTGTATGTAGAGTGTGCCAAGGGCTGCCGTTACAACTCCGTATCTTGGAGTACTTCGACTCTTATCGTATGCCCTGATATGCTGTAAACCTATGTCGTGTTAATTACTTGTTCTTGGAGAATACGGTGAAGAACTCCAAGATGTTCTACCTCTGTTTTCTTGTTTGCTTTCTTAACACACTCAGACATGGAGGAAATACGGAACAAGTTGTTCTTCTGGTCGTCTGCTGGCGGCTTATCAGTAAACGATGATCTTCGTCCTTTGAAAAGAGCTCTCATTGTTTTGAGTTGGGAGCGTCTTTTAAAAGTGAGTTTCATTTTAGCCAGCAAAATTTGATTTGTTGCTGCTTCGAATAAAGTCAAGATTACAACTGAGACAAAACTAAGCAAGATATAGACTTTTTATAAAGGTGCAATGATATCCGTGACGTCAAAAGCGTGCGCGCAAAGAACCATGGGTAATTCCTAATTACAACTTGGAGTCTTATGGTAAACGTGCCTTCTCCGTAGCTGCCCCACGCTTGTGGAACTCTCTTCCAATGGAATTAAAAACATCCACGTCGATTGATATTTTCAAGAAGAAGCTCTACATGTATATATTTTTATTTTTAGTTTTAATTTTATCTATATTTTTATTCTAAGCGCACTGATCATTGTTATGGATAGATGCGCTATATAAGATGTATTATTATTATTATTATTATTATTATTATTATTATTATTATTATTGTAAGAGAATATGGGAACCTATCGATGCGAGAAATTTTGGTTATCGTTATGAGGTCACTTGTCGTCTAGCGTATGTCCGTGCGTTTCACCAGTCTGTGTAAAAACGTTAGCCCTCGGAGGGAGTGAGGGGTATTGGGATGTGCGTGTGTGTGTGGGAGGGTGGCGCTTGGCGGTGGAGGGGGAAGAAGCTTAGAATGCAGCGTTTTACTGAAAAAATAGGCATTTTGAAGACAGGAAGCCAAGAGAGGAAGCGACTTATGGTTATGACGCCATCGAAAGTACCCAATGCCACCTTGTGCTATAATTTCTCATTTTGGCGGGAAAACAAATAGGCAACCATGCAACTTATGTCCTGAAGAAAAAACAAAAATAAACAAATGACAAACTTAACTGAAAGATGGTCTTTATCCGTATCGGAGTTGCCTTCCTTGCCTTCTGATGTTACATTTGCAATAGGCCATTTCCGAATTACCTCAGCCTGTTTGGGCCGACTAGCGCGGGCCGAATGAACGAATTGCGAACTGATATTGATTAGGTCACGTGTTTTCGGTAGCACATGTTTTTGGTCTAAGCAGTTTCGTGTCGGGGACCGTGAACGTTTGTTGAAGTTTTGCACTTTCCCTACCGTTAACGCACAGAATGTGTAAGTACCAGGTTTGCAATTTGCTCTTACCCAGTGAGTTGTTAATTTAGGGTTTTTGTTGTTCAGTTTTTACCGTAGGCGTGGAAGACGTAAATCAATGCGAGTACGACACAAATGTCACAAATGGTGGAATTGTCTGTACTTAAACAATCATGAGACGACCTGCATCAATAAAGCGTTGTGTTCTACAAACTACGCGTCAAAAATATTTATGCAAATTGTCCCCAACACAGCCCTCTTTTTCAAGGCGGGAGTAACCGCTGAATACTCCACCACAATTGTCTTCTTGTAGCGGCATCGTTTTTAGAACGGGACAGATAGCAATACACATTATTCACATGCAAATAAGTAGTGGGTATTCACCAGTTTAGCTTCAAGGCGAATCTAGGTGCACATGCTTTTATATGCAAATTAATTTCCATTCACATGAAAATGAGTTTAATTCGGAAATGGCCTATTGCATGCTGTGCAGAATTCTGGTATCAGAGTTGGCTAAATATGGCCTGAGTGGACACAAATCACTTTAGGTATCCCGGAGTCTCCCATACGATTCAAAGGACTTGTAGTCGGGGGATTTTAGAGCACCACAGGGTACTTCCTGAAGATGACATAGTCCTTTCCTTGTGACACGGATTTAACATATGGGAGCTTTTCCGCACGGATGCGATTGCCAACTTATACGTGTCATCAAGTTGTAATAAGATACGTCTCAATGTTCGTGAGTAAAATAACGCAGTCATTTTATTTACAGCACGTGCTTAACAATTTTGTTCCAGTTTGCTATTACAGTTTTTTTTAAAGCGAGAGTGGGCAACGTGATTATTAATTTTTTTTTCTGTTATACTAAACTGAATGAGGCGTGCAACCCGACATATTAGACCCCCCCTTCCCCCCCCCCCCCAACAAAAAAAACATTTCGCGGGAGCTGGCTGCGTGAGCTGGCTCTTAGCGAATGAGAACTATGTT